>PVLC010024413.1:0-23261 GCA_004027655.1 Graphiurus murinus | reverse complement strand
AATTAATTAAAATAAAATAAAAGACCCTCAAATGAATAGGAACTCTTACACACTGTTGGTGGGACTGTAAGTTAATAGAACCACTATGGAGATCAGTATGGAGGTTCCTCTAAAGACTAAGAATGAAATCACCAAAAGACCCAGCTGTACCACTGCTCAGTATCTTTCTAAAAGAATAAAAGTTAGAATACTATGGTGAAACATGCATAATTATGTCTATAGCAGCACAATTCACAATAGCCAAATTATGGAACCAACCTAGGTGTCTAAGAACAGGTGAATGGACAAGGAAAATGTGGTATATACACACAATGGAACTTTACTCAGCCATAAAGAACAAAATTATGTCATTTGCAGGAAAATAGACAGAACTAGAGAATATTATGCTGAGATCAGTCTCACAAAGTCAAGGGCCGAATGTTTTCTTGCATATGTGGAAGCTAGTGAGAAAATAGGAAACAAAAGGGACTTCAGATAATTGAAGAGAAAGACCAGTAGAATAGTGAGAGGGAATACAGGGGAATGGAGGTGGAGAAGGGAAAAGGAAGGATTGGTAAAAGAAACAATTCAAATTATGTTATGTCCATGTATGAAGTTATCACCACCAATTTTGCTATTATGTATGGAGAGGGGTGGCGCCAATGGGGTAGAAACAGCAATAGCAGAAAGGAGTTCCAGAGGGGCAGAGTTAACTATATAATAGAGCACATTCTATCAGCAGAATATAAGGCAAGGCTGCCTTGGGTGGCTATGACTTCCCCATCGCTCTAGAGGTTCAGGCAGGAGCTGTGCATTACTAGGAGTACTAGGAATACTGCACAAGATAAATGAGCATAGATAAGCTTCCTTCTATGACATTATGGTTGAAACCCAGAGTATCATGCTCTAATAGTATAACAAAAGCTTCTTCTAAGCATCAAACACTCTCACTTATATTTTATAATTAAACCAAATCTGACATGAACTTCCTGACAATATTTTCAAATTCAAAACAGCTTAAGTATTACTAATGAATATCATACACTTATAATAGCAGAGTTACTTCTGAATTTAGAGGTTAACAAAGTTTACTTTGGGATGGAGCAAGGGAGGTATTGCTAAAAGGTGACTGCTGGAGAAAGGCTGTCTGTAGCCTGAAGGAAATGCAGTTCATCCAAAGGATGAACTACCTAACCACCTCCTTCCCACCTTCAATGCAGTGTGTTGAGTCCCTTTTGCCTTGCTTTCAGAGCTCTTCACATTCAGAGACCAGTGGAATTGCCCACCCCCCTCAATTACAAGGTGTTCATGAGAATGCCTTTTTTGCTTCCAGCTATCACTGGCATTATAGGCATAAAAATTATGGTAATTACTTAAAGCCTAAAGGTCTGTGTTTACATGTAAGAAATATGCTTGAAGAGAGCAAGAGAGTTTAAATTTGTCAGGTGAACATAAATAAATGGCATGTGCTTATTTCACTTTAAAGGAAAAGTTCTAGACGGATCATGTTTCAGTTTATGCCAGTCCAATAAATAAGATGCAAATAACCCTTCTGAGGACTGAGAAATGAAGATATCACCACCAGTCTTTATTTTCACAGCAAAAGTCACATTTTTTAATCAGGAAGCCACTAATTTACTACTACAAAGGGAATTCACACTCAAAGACTTTCCTCCACAAATTTAAAATACATTTTTGTATTTCAAATATTCAAAGTTGGCCTAAGTTCAAAACAAACAAGTTAGTTAACACCACCAAATCAAAGATTAAAGATACATATTTCTGGTATCACTTGTACCAGCTTCCTTTCCTACTTTTCCTCTATTAGACTTCTTTTCTCAGACTTCTCTTTGGTGTCTCAAATTTTTATTTTACACTGAATTTATATGATCATTATTTTAGGTGGTATTTTTAAGATCATGATGATTCCATTTTGCCTTTTATAGCTTAAAGAAAACTAAAAAAAATTAGATGATATATATGAACAAAATAAAATCATGAAAAAGTACTTAAGATTTTAGCTGACAAGTTGGAGAAATGTAAGAAAAAACTATTACTTCCATCTACTTGGTTCCAGATTGATTAAGCTATAAATTGTTTTAGTATCCAATGTACTGAATATCAAGAAATCAATTCATGTTCTTGGCCACTGTAGATGCAAATTAATGAAGTGAAAAATTTCTATGCCAGCTTTAAAAAACCTGAGATCAGGGTCTAGTAAATGACAAGCAGATTTTCTACAATAATCAACCAAGTCCTATCAGTATGAAAAAGCAGAAACTAATGGGAAAAAAAAAAAAACCCAGAAAACTAATAGAAATACCCAAATACACTTCTTCTATACTTTGTGGAGTCTTATGGTCTAGAAGGGTCTGAACACTGAAGAGACTCTGGCAAAGGGCAATGCTCCTCACGCACTGAAGGAGAAACAAGTGCTTACATAGTCTTCTTATTCAAAGGGCAGCTTTTTATTTTAAGACATGGGAAAGATAAGGGTTAAAGAAAGGATATGTTCAGAAAATAATGTGCCAAAAGAAAAAAAAAAAGCAGACATAATTATCTATTTATTTACTGAGAGAAAGAAGTATAGTTAATTTTTAAATACACACCTCTGGTGTCAAGCATGGTAGCGTAGGTCTATAATCTCAGTATTAGAGAGGCTGAGACAGGAAGATCAATCATGGGTTTGAGATCAGCCTCAGCAACTTAATGAGACTCTAAGCAACCTCACAGGACCCTGTTTCAAAACAAAAAATAAAAATGGATAGATGTAGATTTGGGATAAAATGCCCCTGGGTTCAATCCCTAGTATCACCCCACCAAAAAAATACCCCCATGAATAAATAAAACATAAAAATGTACACCTCTAAATTTGAAAATTATACCAATTCAGGAAAAAACATACCCAATGCACAAAAGTCAGGCAGATGCCACAGATACATTATTAGCAGGCAGATGATAGAGCTGGTTTAGTACCACTGTTTATATACCACTTAGTAAAATTTGAAACAAATCTATGCCTTAAGGATCAAATCTACTGTGGCTTTACAATCATAATCTATTAACTAGCAGAGATGACAGGGAAATTGCCTGAGTGAATGCCTCATGGTGAATTTTGACCCATTAGTCTTGAGGTTTTAAGCCAGAGAGAAGAAAACCTTTAGCTGTGGAACAAGAGCTATGGGACAAGATCTGAAAGTCAAGGTTTTACTAAGCATCAAAGAGAAGCCAAACTGAAACGTAGAAAACTGCCGAAGTGGTTGAAATCCATTTGGTTTAACATAATAAAGACAAGCGAGCGAAACGAGAGAGAGAGAGAGAGAGAGAGAAAAAGAGAGAGAGAGAGAATACGAATGAATGAGAATGTGCGCACCCACACACATGGGCAGGCTGAGTCTAACAAGGAACCTAGATCTGAATGAAGATCAAGAATTACATGAACAGTAAAGAGAATAAGCCAGGTTAAATAAGCCAGGAAAGATGAAACCCTGGGATTGGAGTTTATTCATTTACTCTATGAACATTTATTGAAGAAATGATAATGTGTTAAGGTAAATGCTATGACTATAAATCAGCCCTTCATGCCAAATGGTTCTACAACTACAGATTCAATCAACTGCAGATTAAAAATATTTTAAAAAACAAAAATCATCTCTGCTGAATATGAATAGACATTTTTCGTTATTATTCCCTAAATAATATAGTATAACAACTATTTACATAGCATCTATATTGTATAAGTAATCTATAGATGTTTTAAAGTAGTTTATATGAAATGTGGTGCCATTTATTTTATATAAGACTTGAGCATGAGCATCCAGGGACTGTGGTACATCTCCAAATGATAGGAGAGATGGACACCAGTTATTTCCTTGGCTCAAAGAGTGCGTACCCGAGCTATTAGCTCATGTTTGTCTCTCTTTATTCATGTCTCTGGCCAAGGATCATCATCCTATCATTCTCTGACTCATTTTCATCTAGCTCTTTTCAGTACATGACACCATATCACATATATTTTTGTCCTTGTTCCAATAAAATATAACCTTCCAAGAAGATAGAAATTATCCTCTGGGCACCGATTAATTTTTAGTACATAGCAATGCCTGTCATATAACAATTACTTCAATAAACATTTGTTAAAGTAATTATTACATTGATTTATAAAAACCTTAAATAATATAAGTATGTATATAATACAGAACATATGAAAAAAAAAACACAAATGATTGCTTGTTTGGTTAAAGGTATGAAAGAAAATTCAAAGAAGTCTATGTCCATCCAAGATGAATGGCTTACAAAACTATGGGATATATACACAATGGAATTTTACTCAGCCATAAAGAAGAACAAAATCATGTTCTTTGCAGGGAAATGGATGCAACTGGAAAACATTATGTTAAGTGAGAAGTCTAGTTTTAATGTAGATGTGGAGATACGTCCTGAAAACCATAAATGTGTCCACAGTAACCAACAACAACAAAAAACACCATTTTTCTTATTTTAAATGTTTATACTAGCTTAAAAAATTCAGAGAGTCACTTCTGTGTTGCTGTCTAACCAATCTTCTTAAAACATGCATTTCATCACGTGACACAGCAGTCAAGAACTGGGACCTCTTACTATACAGCAAGCTAAGCCTAAACCTTCTCCTAAAATTTCAAGGCCATTTATAAAGAAGTCTCAGAGACTCTCTGCATCATAACTCTTCAGCATAAACCAGCATAAATCACAAAGACTTGCCAGACTAAAAGCAACTTGCTTCACTTCCTATATAATACTAAGGGTATTAGGCATTCTGTATACACACACACACACACACACACACACACACACACACACACATGATTGGATGACTAATTTTTATTTTATATAGCAAAATAATTATTGCTTACTAGATCAATTAGGCTTTCCTGTATTCTGTTTAGAGTTGTTCTTAGTCTACTGCTACTAAGGCCAAGTCCTGTTGACTCCAACTGGAAATAAAAAAGAAAGAAAGGCATGTTATTAAGATCTGAAGATGTCTTTAGAAGGTTACTAATCTTCATTTAAAAATTCTAACACATGAATCAAAGAAGTCAAACCTTAGCTTTCAATGGAACCAAAGAACCATTTACTTGTAGGCAAACTTACGAGTTATCAGGAGAATTTCTTTCCCATAGTTATTATTTTTAATTATAAAGTTTGAGGCTTTAGAAACTTAAAGATGGCACACTCTGTTGTACTTACAGTATGCTGTGTTATGTTTCTGTAGAAGCAAAACATAGAGCACCGCTAATTTATTTTCCTTATATAACTTAGAGATAGCTTAAACCCTCACACAAAAATCAATACAGTCTTCTCTTAGGCTTAGTAAACATTTCACAGTATAGAGCATTAATAAAAACCTCTGCTCAAGAGAATAAATGAGAAGAATGACTTGACTGTTAAGACATGAAAAGATGGCAAGACCACTCCTCAAGTGAAGAGTTCACTGATGAAAATAAATTGAGAGGTACTGAGAGATACATATAGACATCTGGAAAAAAACTTAAAATACTCTCTATGAGCCAATATATCAAAACACTAGTAATAGTAGACTATAAAATACAGCCTCATTAATATATTCACAGAAATTATGTATGTGTGACTATGTGACTATATGTACACATGAATATAACACACATTTATCATTAATCCTCCCATGTGAGATACAAGGAGAAATTATTTACATGTGTCAGAAAGCCTAAAGCTAGAATAGTTGTGCAATGATACTGTATAGTAAAACATGAACTAATTACTAATTTTATAATATATTTCACTTTTCTTACATTTATGTACTTCATTAATTCATTTTCTCTCATTTCTACTAAGATACTATTCATATATAAAATAATTAATTTAAAGTACATAGTTTGACAAATGTTGGCAATGGCATACAATCTTCTAACCAGCACTACCTTGCAACCAGCACCACAATCAAGATACAGAATTTTATTCTACTTAAAAATGTGCTCATGTCCTTTGTGCTTATTCCCTCCCTTTCCTTAGCCTCTGATCTGCCTCTGTCACAATAGTTTTTATCTTCTCTAAAATTCCATATAAATGGACTCACACAGTACATTATTTTTCAAGTTTGACTTCTTTTACTTAGCATGCTTTTGAGATTCATCTGTGCTGTGAGCCTGAGAGTATTTCATGCTCTTATACTGCGTAATACTATTTGGCAGCAGAGATATATAGATAACACAATCTGTTTACTCGTTCACCAGCTGCTAAACGTTTGTGTTCTAGTTTGGACTATTTGTATAATGACACCACGAACTTTGAGGTATAAGTCTTTGTCTGATCCTACATTATTTTCAGCTCTCTTGGGTAAATATTGAGAAGTGAAATTTCTGGTTAATATAATAAATATGTTTACCTTTATTGGGTACTGCCATACTGTTTTCTAATGTGACCATACCTTTCTCATTCCCACAGGCAATGTATGTGAATTCTAGTTGCTCCAAGTTATGGACTGAATGTTTGTTGCCCCACAATTCAAGTTGACACCGTAACTCATAATGTCATGCTATTTGACAATAGGGTCTTTGGGAGGTAATCAGGGTTAGGGTGAAGCCCTGGTACAGTGGGATCAGTGTCCTTATAAGAAGAGACAACAGAGAGTTTACTCTCTCCCACTGTATAAGCAGGGGAAAGTCAAGAGGGCATAGAGAGAAAGTGGCCGTCTAAAAGCTGGGAAGAGAGCTCTCACCAGACTGAATTGGCCAGCACAATGATCCTAGGTACTTTGGGCAGCAAATCTTGGGCAGCATATGGATCTCCAGCCCCCAGAACTCTGAGGAATAGATTTTTGTTTTATAAGCTTCCCAGTCAATGATTATTTTGTTATGGTGTCTGGAGCAAACTAAAACTTTCCACAACTTTAGCAGCTTGTGATGTCGTCCGTGCTTTTAGCTAGCGTCCTAATGAATGTGCTCTCTAATGTGTAGCCCTCTGATGACTAGTGACATAGAACATCTTTTCACACGACACGCTTGTCAGCCATTCACATTTCTTAGCTGACCAAGTCTTCCCATTTTTTAAATTGGATTGTTTATTTTCTTGTTGAGACATGCCCTCTCAAAATGGTTTGCAAAGTTTTCTCCCAGTATGACTTGCCTTTTTGTATTTCTGACTTTTGAAAAGCAAAAGTTACTAACCATGAAAAAGAAGTCCTTTATATCAGTATTTCCTTTTATGGCTCATGTTTTGTGTCTCAAATATCACAAAGACTTGCTTTAGTTTTTTTTTTTTAAATATGAGATTCATGGTTTTGGATCTTATTTAGGTATTATAAACAATAAAAGCGCTGAGACTTTTACCACTGAATATAACATTACTGATTTTAAAGAGGCCCATAATTAGGGTGAATAAATTCTCCACTCTTACTGGTTTTTGGAGGTTTAAAATCATTGAAGGGTATTAAACTTTGTTAAATTCTTTTTTTTTTTTTTTTTTTTTTTTTTTTGTGGTATTGGGGATTGAACTCAGGGGTATTCTACCTCCGAGCTATACCCCCAGCCCTGTTTTTTATTCTTTATTTTGAAACCGAGTCTCACTAAGTTGCAGAGTGCCTCACTAGATAGCTGAGGCTGGCCTCGAACTCGGATCCTGCGGTCTCAGCCTCCCGAATGCTGGGATTACAAGCATGCGCCACACGCCCGGCTGTTAAATTCTTTTTAAAAATATTTTTAAAGCACAGGTTTTTCTTCTAAAGAAGACTGGGGAGTTATACTGAATAGAATAGAATTTTAAGCTATTAAATCAATTTTGTAGCCTCAAGAAAAATAACACTTGGTTATGAATCATTTTACTAATATCTTTAAAAGAATTTCTTAAAATTTGTGATTATAGAAGATATTAATGTGCTATCTTTTCTTGTGCCTTTGTCTGCTTTAGGAATCAGGGTAATACTGGTTTCACAAAACAAATTGTCAAATGTCCCCCTTTTCCCATATTCTATGAAAGTCTGTGCAGGATTAATACATTTTGAATATTTTTCTTTACATATTTAATTAATAAAGAGCTGTTCAACTTTTCATTTCTTTTTCAGTCAGTTTTTATAATTTAAGTTTGCCAAAGAATATGTCCATTTCATGTATCTGGCCAATTGACTGGTATACATCTGTCCATAATATTTCCTTATGATCCAATTAAAGTCTGCAGTATCTCTGTGATGCCCTCCCTTTCACTGTTGCTACCGATAGTTTGCGTTCTCTATTACATTTTTCCCTTTAATTTTAAATTCCCCCAGCCCTATTTTTTATTCTTTATTTTGAAACCGAGTCTCACTAAGTTGCAGAGTGCCTCACTAGGTAGCTGAGGCTGGCCGCGAACCCGGATCCTCTGGTCTCAGCCTCCCAAATGCTGGGATTACAAGCATGCGTCACCACGCCTGGCTGACTTTTTGTTTTTACAAATGAATTTAAGGACTGATTTTTCTATGTCTGTGAAGAGTGACCTTGGTAATTTCATGGGTATTGCATTGAATCTGTAAATAATTTTTGGGAGGATGGCCACTTTGATATTTATTCTGCCTATCCACAAGCATGGAAGATCTTTCCATTTTCTAAGGTCTTCATCAATTTCTTTTTTCAATGTTTTATAGTTTTCCTTACAGAGGTCTTTTACCTCTTTGGTTAGGTTTACCCCTAAGTATTTTATTTTTCGGGGTGCTATTGCGAGTGGAATTGTTTTCTGGATTTCTTTTTCAGTGTATTTATGGTTGGCATACAGGAAAGCTTTTGATTTTTTAAGATACATTTTGTATCCAGACACTTTGCTGAATTTATCGATCAATTCTATAAGTTTTTTGGTTGACTTTGTTGGGTCTTCTAAGTATAGTATTATGTCATCTGCAAAAAGGGATAATTTTAGTTCTTCTTTCTCTATTTTTACCCCTTTGATTTCCTTCTCTTGCCTTATTGCTCTGGTTAGAGTCTCAAGTACTATATTGAACAGAAGAGGTGATAATGGACATCCTTGTCTTGTTCCTGTTTTTGTGGGAACTCTTGCAGTTTTTCTCCATTTAATATGACATTGGCTGTGGGCCTATTGTATATTGCTTCTATTATTTTGATGTATGTTCCTTCTATTCCGATTCTCTGAAGTGCTTTTAACATGAATGGGTGTTGGATCTTGTCAAATGCTTTTTCAGCATCAATTGAGATGATCATATAATTTTTGTCTTTGATTCTGTTTATGTGGTCAATTGATTTCTTAAAGGTTTAGATACCCAATTACAGACTGTGTGCAAAGAAATCGTTTTATTAATAAAAAATAGTTTCATTAATAAGATGAAATTTATTCAGGCTTATGAAATGTTGTCAAGTGAGAACATTCATAAAATCTACTTGGAAAACAAGTAGTTAGAACACTGATCCATGTGGTCATGTGTCATCTTTGTGCTTACTACTGTGTTAAGGTAAGCAATAGAATGGTTTCCACCAGAGAATGTGGGTGGGAAAGACCAGTGTAAACACAAGAAGGGAGCAATGGACAACTTGTAGCAAGGCAAGATAAAGTAATACTATGATGACATTACTATAACAGAATCCAATGTGTTAAATATAAAAAATAGAGTAGGATGTAGTAGCTTATAACCAGTTCAGTGTAGAGCAGGAGCTTCAGGAGGAATTAGTATCAATGGGAAGAACACTTTGGACTAATGTACACACTGTATCCCCCCTAGCCAGTAATTTTTCCAGAAGTCAGAACCGCAGAGGAAAAGATGCTTAGTCTTCCTTAAGAGAATCCATCTAAACTCACTCATACAAGTCTCTTTCTACTAGGAAAGAAGCATATGCACCCATATACTTGCTCTTTCCATTCTACCCATTACCCTCTCCCTTCCTACCACCTAAAACTCAATAGCTAACAAGGCAATGTGGAATGTTTTCACTTATATGAATAAATAAATAACTTCTAGAATTTCTAATAGGCTTGAAAAGCTTATTCTCTTAGGAAATTAAAAGTTGCTTCTCCTGTTTTATATATACCTATGCTTATTTGTGCTATTTTTAATAGATTATCTCTTGCTCCAAAACTACAAAAGGAATTTAAAATAGCCAAGGAGAATACAATCTTTCAAGGAAACAAACAAAAACTTTAAACTTAACAAAAATTACGCAAAACAAAATAATATTGGCAGAGAAGTAAAACATTTAGTTTCACAAACAGGTTCAGAAAACTTTCATGGAGATTCAAAGTCTTTGTTTAAGTGTTTCATTCAGTTTCACAGAATCAAAAATTATGATATATCAAATTAAAATCTATTCTATTTTCAATATTCATATTTTCAATATTCATATGGTAGCTAAAAGTCATTATCATTAAATGCAATTTAAAACAGAAAAGGCATTTCTTAAGAAATGTAAGAGGAATAGGAAATGTTATATTTACTTATGTGTACTTACTCATATATTTTATGTTCATTCACATAATATAAACTATTTTTAATATATGGATAGACACCTATTTAATATATGGGTAGACACCTATGTTAAGGATAGAAACCCTTGTCACTAAAAGTTAATTGTTTCAATATAATGAGATAGCTTCTTTAAATCTTAAATACTTGAAAATACTTTTAATATAAAATATCAGATTATTGTTTTGTTTAAAAATAACAGATTGTATATTAAAATATATAACATTTTATATTAAGTACCTAACAATATTGCCAAGTTTCTCAGGTTCTAATGAGTCTTAATTTAAACAAATCTGTACTGGTATCTGAACTGCTGGAAAGTCATGCCCCAAAGCATTTAGGCTACCCCAAATTTTGAAATGATCCTATTTTACCACACTCTATCAATAATATCATCCAAAGCTGTTCTGTTCAATTTGGTAGTCAATAGTTGTACAAGGCTATTTGCATTAGATATAATTAAGAATTCAGTCCCTCAGTTGTACCAGTCACATTTCAAATGCTCACAGTCATAGGTGGCTCACACTGGGCAGTGCAAATTTAGAACATCCCCATTTACCACAACATCTCCTGGACAGTACTACTCTAGAGGCATAATTCAGGAGATAGAGTAAGGTTCCTCTTGAAGACTGAAAGATTCTGAAACCTAGCTAAAATTCTATAGAGTTTCTTTCTCTGATAATATTTATTTAATGAGAAACAATTAGTACCTGTTTTAAAGTAACATAAATTCTTTGGCAATACTTTGTCTCTGATTATAAAGCATACTTTCTAAAAGCCATTTTTAAAAATTAGAAATATAAGGAATTCACATCCTATTTAAGATTATTTCCTATACTTGTGATCACAGCACAAATATGAATATTCATATGATATATGTAGTTATACAATAATACTCTCATGTTTTCTTAAAGAAAATAGAGTATTAGAGAAGTTAGTGTTACGATATATTCTTATGACCTATTGGTATGTTCTTATACAGAGACTGTCAAAACATCTAGGCAAATAATAATTTCCAAACCTGAGATTAGTGACCTAGTATCATGGTATTTTTCATTAGGAATAGAAAAAGATAAAATCAATGAGAGTTTTGGAAATACGAAGAGGAGGTACAAGAAACATTAATTCTGTAGCAGGCAGACAGTTCAGTTTAAAATCTTCAACTATTTTAGTAAATATTTGTCATTATCTTTTGAATGTATTAGTGACTGCAAAGGTTGTTAGCCAATATCTGAAAAAGTCTACTTTGCTATGTAGTAATTATATGCAGGGTCGGATTTAAATAAAGTAACTTACATATTTTTCATTGCCAAACTATGTCAAGGCTAGAAACAGATGTTGCATTTTTCTGCCAAATGTCTGAATAACATATGTTTATCAAATAAAAGATTTAAAATTAATGTGTAAATAAGGCATTTAGAAAGCTGATACCAATAATCTTAAATTTGACAGATAATTCTTGAAATAATGTTATCTTTGTATCTCCCATAGAAAGAATGAAAACTTTACGTTTAAAAAATGAATAGATTTTCAAGGAAATAGATTTCCCCTCCAAAGGTTGACTTACTGAATCATTCCGACCAAAAAAGGTATATATTGCATACAAGTAATAGTCAAATAGCTGAGACATGAAATGGATAACATCAAAGGCAATTGGCTTAAGAATGTTCATCATCTGCATATATTTCCCTGAAATGAAAAAAAAAAAAAATTAAGTAGAAAGACAATCTGCTAGTCTATAATTATAAAAAAACAATTAAAATATTATCTTAAATTACTTAAAAAGAATAAAATACTGCATTCTCTGGTCACATGAGCCTTGTTTCCAAATATTTGGTAGACACATATGCCTGGTGACTACTATATTAGACAGGACGGATTACAAACAGTTCCAACATCTTGCCAAGTTCTACTGGACAGCATTGATGAATGATACCTAGTGTAATTTTTTCCTGTTATTATATTTTACTGTTTGTTAAAATTTTTATGGAATTCCTATACTCTTCTACAAATGACACTGAACAAAAGAACAGTTCTCTCTTTTAAGATTCTCTTTAAAATAATTTCTTTAATAATATTTAAGTGTAATAAAGTAAAATACAACATACTTAAGAAAAAGTGTTGGCTTCATAAACTCACACATGCATACCAAAAGTGAACAGCAAGAGAGAAAAGGACACAGGATGAGACAGCTGATTCCCTACAACTGTAGCCATGTGAAATCTTGTGTCAGAGGGCAAGGATACTTATCACTACATTTACTCACGAGCTCAATACACTCAAAGTGTCAAGAACACATATGCTCCTCATTCATTCTATTCTCTTCCTCTAAACATACAACCAGAGTCACAGGAAAAAAAATTAAAACCAAGTATCTACAATTACAAACTTGTTAATGTATTTGAAGGGCACATGAGAGATGGGCTGAATCAACTAACAACTACGAGTCCTTAATTCTGTTTTTTCCCCATGGGAAATGACAAAGAAAGAAGCATACCTACTTAAAATGTCCTATACCTTCTGCAGAAGTAAAATGTTAAAACAGATCATTTGCTTTATTTCCAAATAATTCAGATGCTGGCTTAACTTCATGTAACTCATAAGTATAAATTTTAAATTGGTATTATTGAAGATAGTGTGACTCAAAAGAAAATACATTAACTGCAGAAGAAGAAATGAAAAATTTACCATGAAAACCATTTCCTTATCTAAGAACTCAGTATATCTGTATTAATTTATGTGACAGACAATTCTAAGTAACAGTCAAGATGGTAAGGAAAAGAAACTCAAATATAAGTACACATCAAAATAAAACCAATCAACTCAAATTCTATTCTTACTCCTACTTACAAGTCTTCTGTTTTGGAATCATCTTTTGCAATTATTTCAAACGTTCAGGCTTTGAAAAAACACATTAAAATATTTTTAAGATATGCTCCTACAACTTTCTGGATTATTCTGCTGATATTTCCTCAGCTACAAACATATAGTTACTTAAGCTGCAACTAGTTTACACCAACCAAATAACAGCAAGGAGAGCACCTAGAAACAAGAGAAAGAATGAACTATGGGCCTGCTTGGGCCGGCTCATTATCAGGAGAACAGGGAGGAGAGTGGTTACCACAGGAAAGGAGGCCCAGGAGAAACTTGGGGTTTATTAGTCAGGGAGCCATACCTCCTGGTGTTTACTCCCAGAGAGAATAAAAGGGTCAGGGGGAAGCGCTGGCAGTGTGGAGGAAATATAATTCCATTGTCGATTGTGACAAAATAAGAAAAAGGGCTTCTCTAATTGTCAAGATTTTTGTATACTTTTATTGGTGCATTATAGTCTCACATCATAATGTAGTTCACTGTGATAGTGACATACATGCACACAGCACTTGGTAAGCTCTCCCCTGGCTCCCTCCCTACTCTCCCCTTCCCCATACAGAATACTGAGATTGGCACAGGTATTCCCACATCTGTGCATAATGGCAAGGGAAGCGACTCCTCATTGATCCACCCCCGCCCCACACACCCACAACTTCCCCTAGACCATCTCCCTGGCTCCACTGGGGTTTCTCCTCTATTATCTAAAGATCCTCTGGTATCCCAATTACTCAATCCAACTCATACTTGGAACCTACAAAAGTAAAAAGTACTTGGCTGGTGCTCTAAGTAGAGACTGCAAAAAAATGACTCTCTTTTCATCTGTAGTAGTTTACAGTCTGATGGGGCAAGAGCAAGAATAGACTGCGTTAGAAGAATGTTCATTATTCCTGTTATAGTGCACTATCAGTGGGCATAAAGATCATGTAAAAGCATAAGTATATATAAAGGCAAACTGGAAAGCTATAAATGAGACATAAAGGAAAGGAAGGAAAAGTTAGTTCATCATGGGCACTTCAGAACAATGAAGTGAAGACTGGAGAAAGAAATTAACAGGTCCGTTACCTAAATGCATGGCCGGCAGCATTTAGTCTATGTTTGCTTATACCTTAGCCCTCTAAACTTCCAGACGTATTTTCTTGTGACATGTACTGAAGAATTGTACTTCTGGGATTATACTCTCAAAATATAATGTGTATATAGCTAGCAACTCTGAAAATGTTTTAAAGCTATTTTTGAAAGTATACAGTTAAATATTATAACATTATCTTATTCATAGTTATATTAAATAAAATATCAGTATTAATATTATATTAATGTTGAAATATAATCTAATCAATAAAATGACAGATTTTTTTCATTAAATATTGCATATGAAAATACTGTTTCTTAAAAATAATTTTTAGTTTAATCATAAAACAAGGAAAAGTATTGCAATACTTTTGTAAGATTACACTGTGATTTCCCTGAACTCTATAACTTGACCCAAACATCAGAAATAAGGTTACTTTGAAAATACCTGATATAATTACTTGTATTAATAAATTCTACCATTTGAATTAACTGTTATCATAAAAAATTCCTATTATTTAAGCACACATTGTTTTACATTTTAATTAGGAAAATGTAGAAAGGAATCAACACTTTTCAGTTTGGTCCCTGGACCACCTGCATCAACATCAACTGAAAACTTATTAAAAATGTGCATTATTAGGTTTCATCTCACACTTCTGAATGAGATGCTCTGGAGGTGGGGCCAAGCAATCTATGTTTTATGAGGCCCTCCTGTGATTCTTATACACACTACAATTTGAGAATTCCTTCTGGACAGGCTCTCAGCTCTTGGTTTTTAAGATCTGCTCTTTGCATCTAATTTTCCTGCTGTCTCTCTACCATTCATTTAAGACCTTCTTCAGGCTTCTCTTGCTGTCTGCCTCTCCAATGTCTCCATACCTACTGCTGTTGCCTAGGTTTCTGTGCTCAGCTATCTTGCATTTAGATAATTATGTATAGTATGGGGAAAGAAGGGTGTTAGAGTTTCTACCCAGTTCTCTATAAACCCCAAAAGTTAAAAAAATTGCCAAAACAATCATCCATTAAAGTGTTTGTAATACATTTTATACCAATGACTCAAATAACATGTTCTGAAAATGTATTTTTCTCCTGACCTCCAAATCCATTTATCTACCTATCTGTAGACAGATTACTTCTACTTAATGTCTCATTAGGTACTGCTATATGCCCCAAATATAATTTATCATCAGCTCCCCAAACCTGATCTTCCTATCATCTTCCTTTTTTCAGTTGTGGTGCTATCATTGCTCAATTCCACAAACCTAAAATCTAAGAGTTATTTCTCATTCCTGTCCTGTATTTCTAAAATCTCACAAATCTGTGCCTTCTCTCCATTACAATGGCCATTGCTTTATGCACATTACAGTCATCATCATCTTGTCTGGGAGATTTCAACAGCTTGCCATCTAGCCTTTAGCCCTCCCCAGTTTCCTCCTACCCTAAGCCAATCCATTCTTCATACTGCAGCCAGAGAAAACTGCTTGAGAGTCTTCCCTGTTAAAAACCCTTAGCTTAGCCAGGTGTGGTGATGCATGCTTGTAATCCTAGAGCTTGGGAGGCTGAGACAGAAAAATCGCAGATTTGAGGACAGTTTCAGCAAGTAGTAAGACTCTCATTAACTTAGTGAGACCCTGTTTCCAAATAAAAATAAAATAAGGCTCGGAGGTAGAATGCCCCTGGGTTCAATCCCCAGTGCCACAAACAAAACACCTTAACCTTGAAGGAGCTCATATCTGAACTCCACAGAATACTGTATAAAACCCTTTGAGATCCAGTTCCTGCCCCATCTACCTCCCATCCCCATCATGCTTTACTCACACCCCAAAAGTAAACTGCAGTGCTCTCTGAATACATCATGTCTTGCACATATTGTTCCTTCTACCTCAAACACCTTTACCAACTTCATCTATGAGAACCTAGTTACCTTTCAAAGTCAGCTAGGGCGCCAACACCCTCAGGGATTCAGCCCCTTTTACTTCCTAGACAAAAAATAAAGTTTATCCCTCTTTCTCCCTCTTTTCTGCTATTACTCTTTCAACACCACATTCTGCATTTTTTCTTTGGTATTATTTCCCCTGTTGAGTTCCTTAACCACAAAGACTACTACTTCTTCATGACTCTCTCCAGCAGCTAGCAAGTTCCTGGAACAAAGTAGAAGAAGCTCAAAAACAGAAAAAGTTAAAACATATAATTTCCTTATTACAGAATGTCTTCTAAGCATATAAAAAGATAGTTAAATGCAATAATCATTAAATACATATTTGAATGAGATGCCGAAGTTGTATGATACATGTTGCTGAGAGTCTGGGAAAAGAGGTATTGGCAGATGGGTCAACTAATAGAACCTCTTTAGTAACCTCTGGTAAGCTGAGAACACACAGGAAAACTGGGAATGTATTACTCTTTGACCTTGTACAAAGACCCATTTATAGGAATTTGCCTACAGCCATATTTGTACATAGAAAGAGATACTTCTTCAAGGATATTTGCTGTGGCATTGTTTGTAGTATCAACTGACTTGAAACAACCTACATATTCAAAATTAGAGGACTTGTAAATTGTGGTACATCTATATGATAAGACCATGAAAAAGAATGATATATATATATATATATATATATATATATATATATATAGTATTTAACATCGTAAGATATTTTAAGTATAATTTTAAGATATTTAAAGTGAAAGAAAAAGATGAAGAATTGTATCTACATTATGATCTAATTTTTGAAACAGAAAACCAAGAGTAGAGATATGTATATTCAATATATGTATAAAAGCATATTAATATTTCCATAAGAAAACAAGAGAAACCAAACAGTTTTCTCTAAGGAAGAAGATTTGGAGCTCAGGGGCTACAGAATACTTTAACTTTTAACCATTTCTATAAATTATCTTTCAATTTAAAATACTCAATGATAAAATAATATTAATACCCCACAAAAAGGAAGTGCCAATGGAGGAGTAGGTCTCTTCCCTTCCATTTCCATGTTCTCTCCAGCACAAAAGCTGTATCTCAGCCACATTATGCCTAAATATCCCTTAGATAAATATATTCTAGTTTCCTTTTAAGTGCAGATGTAAATGCTAGTGTGTATTTTTCCCAATGATAAAAGCAATAATTTTGTGGTTGTAGGCCCCATAATTGTTACAACATGGGCTTCTGCAACCTGTCTCCTGACCCTCAGACCTATCAGGGATTGCTTAAGTGGCAGCTTCCTCCAAGAGAGACAATGTTGACTACCAATGCTATTTCCATGCTGAGGCACATTCCCTAAAATCAGCCTCTGCTGGTAAGAACACAGTCTGCTGAGATTTTTTTCTTTATACAAGCAAGCACTCTGATTATTCCTCTGCACTGTGGAAAGCCTCCCTGAGCCTTTCTAAGAAATTTTAATACCACTTGGAGCTGGGAAACCCTACTAACACACTCTTCTATTTAATTTCTCATTATCTGCCCATTAAATACTACTTGAAAAAGGATGTTGTTCTTTAATGCTTTAAAATGTATTTCCCAAATACTCAATATTTAGTTCTTTCATCTTCTATCTTCCCAGGCATCAAAAATGTATCTTTTTTTATTTTTTTGGTACTGGGAATGAACCCAGGAGCACTCTACCTATAAGCCTCAGCCCTTTTTATTTTTTATTTTGAAACAAGATATCCCTAAGTTGCTGAGAGTCTACTAAATTGCTGAGGCTAGTCTCAAACCTGTGATCTTCCTGTCTCAGCCTCCCAAGCACTAGGATCACAGGCATGTGCCAGGGCACCCAGTAATAATCCATCTTATTGACACAACTATATTTTTTTCTTTGTGAGAAGAGGCATTGCCTTTGTTCAGTTTAGAATCTTCAAGCTCCTCAGTGCAGTAACAACAGGGGATAGAACAGTTGAATTTACTAGCTCCAGCCCCCCAGAACTGAGGATTGAACCAGAGACATTTCACCTCCGAGCTACATACCCAGCCCTATGCTTTTATTCTTTATTTTGAAACAGGGTTTCATATTCTATTTTATGAATGTGTACAAACTGAAGATAAAGACATCCCAGAGAGATGAAAAGTGACAGGCATATATATGTACAGAGAGGAGATGGAGGATAAAGGTAGCACCTCATCCCAGCACTAAAGAGAAGACAGGAAAGTTAAATAACACTTGGCACTGCTTCCTAATTACAACTTTAGTAAAAGATATGATGGTGGAGAAGGCTGAAATTATGATGGTCAGACTCTCTTTACTGGAAAGGTTTATTCAGGACCACGTGCTACTTTATAGGAAATACCAAAGGTGCATAAAAACGTGGTTGTTGTTTTTTTTTCAATCTCTGAAAATCAAACAACAATGTCTACTATGTCAATCAGGAATTCTTTTATTAGAATATACTGTTACCACCTTTTGAATTTAGCACCAGAAGCAAACTTGTACCATTATCATAAGGGCAAGAATCCTTTTGGATAATGAGAAGAGTAGATTACATTGTTTCTTCAAATGCTTTATGCCTACTAAGAAGAGTTGCACTTGATGTTTGCATTTAACTGAACAAAACATTACATCCTCCCTCCTTAATTTGTGTTAGCCTTATATTTGATTTGATTCGAATAAATTCCTTTTTAGAGTAAAAAGCAACATGACTACCTCTGGTCCCTTTCGAAGTAGGTAAGGTAAAAAATAAACAATTACTTAGATGTGGCTTATTGTATGATCTTCCCCAATTATCTGCTCTCCTCATCCCTTACAGGAGTACTATACATCCCTGTTTGAGTCCTTTGACTTGCAGCACTGCCTGGGGCAGAAGCAGACTTCCCTGTGGGTGAAAGCCACTGATGTGTCAGGGCTTCCTGTTACTTCAACACAAGCAGCAAAAACAGACCACATTTCAAGTAGTGCATGAGACATCAAAACTACTGAGTCTAAACTAGGCTGAGGAAGATGACAAGGATTGTAAGAGGTTTGGCATTTCTATCAGTGAGGACCAGATAAGGTAACTGTGTATACCAGGTCTGAAAATGGATTGGGGGTGGTAGGCATGAGGAAAGGAAACAAAGGATAACAACCCTCATACATCTGAAAAGTAATCACAGGGAAGAATGGCAGGAAAAGAAGCGTGGGTTTACTCTTTTTCTTTTGAGGGCAAAACTAAGTCCAACAGACAGAATTAGAGACAGAGAGAGACTTTGATTTACCATAGGAAGGAGATTTTGAGCAATTAGTCTAATAGTTAGAATAAGCAGTCTTGCAAAATAATATGCTTTGAGAGACTGTGCGTCGTGAAACAAAAGCCTGACAGTCACCACATATTATAGACATTATTGAAAGAAAACCTTATTTTGTGAGAACTTACACGCGATGACCTCTCAGCACCCTTCCAATTCTGATTTTATAAATTCTAGAGGGTTATTCATGATATTGTTCGGTTAGCTCTCTTGGATAAAAGAAGAAAAGCTAATTTCCCTGACAATATTTAGCCACTAGATAGCTTTTTAGAATCCGTCATGCTAGAATCTGAATGCCATGGAAATGTATACCATTTCTTTTCTTCTCAATTCATTATTACTTTTCCATGTTTTCTCTAAAGAAAGTAAAACTAAAGCACTTTGTTATTTTATCCTAGTCATTAATGAAGTTTTGTAGTTCTATCTTAAAAAATGTAGACCATTTCAACAGACATAAGATTAATCAAATAAAGAAAGTGGCAAATATCATTTCATAAATAGAATATACAGACTTTTACAGAAGACGACCTAAATTCAGCATTGGTATAGATGATATGGGAAGATAACTTTATAACTTATTTGTCAGATGTACTAACCTACTTGTGAAATATAAAGGCTGAAGATATAATAGATGTTTAAATATTGACATTAAAAATTCTATATCATTCTCAGTATATTTAAAATGGCATTTCTTAATGCTGTTGGTTTTCTATAAAATCATCAGTAAAGGTCTTATCTATAATAAGAACAACACTTTCTATGATCTGAACATTTGCTTTGTGTCTGAAAGTATCAGAGAACCACTATTCACTCTGCCTATCTGACAGAAATTTTGTGAAGAACTACAAAACAATTAAGTAGAAAAATAATGTGTTAATGTGAAACGGATACTATCATCGTCCTACATGTAATTCTAACTCAACTAGATAATTTCCATTACATTTCAATTAACTGGAATATGTTAGAAAAATGAGAAGACGCAAACAGTTAATAAGTACTTAACTGAAAAAGTGAAATTGATATTAATATTACCCTACTATTTGGAGCATTTAAGATGAGAAGCATTAACATATACTGTTCTTAAATGCCTTGCTGCAGGGAGCCCTGAAGTTATCATAAAATGAAAACTTCAAGTAAAAATCATTCAGTAATAAAAGGAGACCAATTTAATTACCATAATTTTTTTAAATAAAAAGGTATACCTACTTACCAACAAGTCTTATTACATTAAGTGTTGTATTTGTTAAGATAGGTGCATTCATTTTATTTAAACTGTAATCTGATTTCTTCCTGCTTTTTAAGGTTTCTCGAGACACACTTAATATGGAAAAACAAAAAAGAGTTGCAGTTAGGATTGTCAAATAACAAACCAATAAGCTATTCAGCTTAGCATCTAGTTTTCATTCACTATTTACTGAAAATCTTAACTATGTCATATGAACTCACAGTCCAGGGGGGAAGAGAAATAAGTAAGCAAAGAATCACAAGCACTATAATTGTATTTCCTTGATTCTAAGTTATCAACCATTTTTTAAAACACCACTATCACTTAAGAAGCAGATTTTCAGGAGAAATTATATATCTAGGTGCAAATGTACTGTTTCTTGATTCAGAAGCTTATAAAAAAACACCCTCCTTAGAATCTGATTAAATAAGGTATGAGAGCAGAATCTGGAGTCAAGGGGTATCCCAAGACTCAAAGGACAAGCAGAAGTTACACAGCAAATGCAGAAAAAAAAGGGACAGCATGTAAGAGGGTCAGAGGTAGAGAGAACAGAGTATGCTGAGAGAAGTCTAGGGGTTCACTATGCCAGTGTGTACAAATGGACAGAAGGGAAAAAGCTATTACTAAAAGCAATCAGACCTAGGGTATGACCCTTATTTGGAATGCTATTGTGAACAATTAAAAACCTTAACCAAGAAATTAGCATGAATAAATTTGTATCTAAGAAAAAAATCTAACACATCTAAAAATGGGTTAGAATGAGTCAAAATTGGAAATAAGTCAAGGTAAAGTGGATGATCTAATATTTTCTCATAGAGATAATTTTCGCATGAGATAGGATGGTCATTCTATCCTAATACAAGGAAAATTTATATGCTCAGGGAAGAATTAAAAGTTAGAATTGATAATAATTATTAACTGATTGGCTTCAGTTAGTAATTCACATGATTCAAATTTCTGTGGAGTAGTTTAGAGAGTTTAGGAGACTGCATTAATCCTACTAAAAATGGAGGTATATATACATATGTACCAGCAGACAGTATCTTACTTGTCCATCTCAATTCAAATAAAGCTTCCCTGTGGCCAAAATAAACCCAATACATATCTAATGATATGTTAAGATTGTACATAGATAAAAAAGAATCAAATAAATTTTCTCAGTTAATATATCCATAGCTACATGAACTTTTGAGAGTTATTTCAGGCAATGTTTTGAGTTAATGTATTAGCTAGATTCCTAAAATTTAAGGGTAGAGTGTACTTAAATCTATCATTTTTTAAAAAGTGTATCTGTGGTCACAAAATACCTGGCATTAATTCACTTCAACACAGAATTGGGTCCATTTAGCTAGAAGATGTAAAAAAAAATCTAATGCAATTATAGTTTTAAAGAGAACAGTTTTTCCTAAAACATTAATAGGAAACCTTGATAGAAAGTTCAAATAGAGAATACAAAAGGCACTGAGAAAATAAGTGGAGATTTGCTATGTTTACTAGATTGAGGCACAAACTCCACATATAAAACAAATGGCTTATTTGGTTTTCTGTTTTTTTAGTGTTGTTTAATTTGAGTTTTTATATATTCTAGATATTATTCTTCTATCAAAAGAGTAGGTGGCAAACATTTCTCTCCCATTCTGTAGGCTCCTCTTCAGACTCTTGTTTCCTTTGTTGCACAGAAGCATTTTAATTTAATGCCATCCCAGTTATTGGTTCTCAGTTTTACTTCCCAATCAAAAAATCTCAAAAGAATACAAATACCAACAAATATATGAAAAAAATGTGCAGCATCATTAGCAACAAGGGAAATGCAAACTGAAACTACAATGAGATTCTATCTAACTACACTGAGATTCCAGTTAGAATGACAATCATCAAGAAGAATACAAACAATAATAAATGATGGTGAGGATGTAAGGAAATAGAAACTCATATACTGTTGGTGGGTTTGTAAATTAGTACAACCACTATGGAGATTATTAGTATGGAGTTCCTCAAAAGACTAGGAATGGAACCACCATATGACCCAATTATACTACTCCTCAGTATCTGTCCCAAAGGATTAAAGTCAGAATACTACACTGATACATCCATACCTATATTTAATGCAGCAACCAACCTTGGTGCCTATCAATGGACGAATGGATAAAGAAAATGCAGCATACACACACAACAGAATTTTACTCAGTTATAAAGAACAACAAAATTATGTATTTTACAGGAAAATGGATAGAACTAGAGAATATTAGGATATGTGAGGTCAGCCAGTCTCAGAAAGACAAGGGTCATATTTTTCTCTCATATATGGAAGCTAGAAAGGAAATAGTAAACAAAAGGGACTTCAGATAAATGAGAGAGACAAGTAAAATAGTGGAAGGGGATTGGGAAGGAGAGGTGGCGAGAGGAAAAAGAAAGAAGAAAGAACAGTTTGCTTTACATTATGTTCACAT
>PVLC010024412.1:0-24687 GCA_004027655.1 Graphiurus murinus | reverse complement strand
ATGATGTACTTACACAATCATATCAAGGTCACTCACTGAAGTGAACCTGAGGGGGAGGGAGGGGGAGGGGATTGGGGTGGGAATTGGGGAAGGGGTCAAATGAGAATTGTGTGCAAATATGTTGTTAACAACTTGTACTTAACAAAGATGTATGCTATATTGCACGAATTACTACAATAAAAAATTAAAAAAAAAAAAAAGAAATCTTGGAATTGAAGAATACAGGGTAGTGAAAATTTGGATTTGAAAATTTTTCATTTGACTAGTTTGATTTAGTTAGTTGGTTTAGTATAGTTAAATTATAAACCTGCTTTTGCCTCACCTATATTGTTGGACAGTATTTGAAAATATAATTTTATAAAAAGTAATGGCAGGAAAAATAAAAATAAACTTTATTTATTTATTTTTTTTTTTTTT
This sequence comes from Graphiurus murinus, assembly GCA_004027655.1. Taxonomy (NCBI): domain Eukaryota; kingdom Metazoa; phylum Chordata; class Mammalia; order Rodentia; family Gliridae; genus Graphiurus; species Graphiurus murinus. The sequence goes on along the minus strand of PVLC010024412.1, from coordinate 24,270 downwards.
TGCGGTGCTGAGGATTGAACCCAAAGGCATTCTACCTCAGAGCTACATCCCTCTACATCCCCAGCCCTATATTTTGTTCTTTATTTTGAAACAGGGTCTCACTAAGTTGCAGAGGGCCTCAGTAAGTAGCTAAGGCTGGCCATGAACTCGGATTCTCCTGTCTCAGACTCCCAAGTAAAGGGATTATAAGCATGCACCACCAAGCCCGGCTGAAAAATAAACTTTTGACAAGTACGTGTGTTTAAAATTTTCTAATGTGTAAACATTAACTGTTAAAATACCATGCACCTATTGTAACAAAAGAAAATATAAATATAAAGACTAAGCAGGATGATTCAGGTTTCCTATAGCTTTAATTCCCAATAGCTCTTTTTAAATATTTTGACATTTATTTTATTGAAGTTTCAAAAAATCACAGAAAGCAGAAACTATTTTAGCTATGTCAAACAAAAAGCAACAACAAAAAAATTTATAAGAGAAAATAAGACTTTTCAGTGTTCAAAATTGAATCCAATGGCGTTTTACCTATGAGCTGTATGACCAGATATTTTTATTTTAATTTTTAATATTTAATCAGCATTCCACTAAATTTTCCAGGCTGCCTTGAAACTTGTGATGCAGAACCTCTGCCTCCAACGATCAGAATTACATGCGTGTGGCACTGCTCTTGGCTAAAACTGAAAGTGACCTCTGAAACCACAGCACAAATCATAGCCACTAAGGCTGCTTCTTCAAGAACAGTAATCAAAAAGGTGCAGACTCAGGAAGATGCTACCACAGTTGCTCACTATGAACTGCATTATGATGTGAGACTATAATACAGCAATATACATATAAGAAACAAACAAACAAAAACCAAGCACGATAGTACACATTCAGGAAAAGAAAGCCCTAATTGTCACAACAGAGCCAGAGCAGAGAGCTGCATTACCAGGCTGCCTCTTCTAAGGTCAGTGCCAGCAAAATGGACACTTTGGATGTTTCCAGCTCCTCACCTCACCACAATTGGTCCTGAATTACAATCACACAGGAGTTCATCTGATTGAAAAGATCTAAATTACACCCAAGAGCTTAAATGCAAAGCAGTCTGAGAAATAGGTTTTGCTCTCCAACCTGTGCAGTAAAATATATTAAAAGAAGCTGGAATAGGCGTGGAACAACTCAATGCCCCATTCACAAATTCCCCACCATGAGAATACACTGATCTATATTGTGAGTTTTTCATTGAAAACAAAAAAATGACTTTCCAATCCAGTAGATTTTTTATACTTAGATTTAAAACAGTTTATGTAATGACTACTCTATTTAGAACTTATATCATCAGGTTTCTTTGATAGTTACTTGAAACCATATGACAATAATGTGCATTTGGATTTGTCATATAGAAGTATGCTTTGTTTTTTGGAGAATACATCTGAGTAGGATTGTTCTTTGGAAATTCATATATTTATCTCAAGTCAATAAAGTCAATTCCATTTTCAAAAGAGTCGTACCAAATATGTTTCCTTCAAACATTTTAAACAAAGCTGTGTATTTTGAAACACAGTAAGAAGAACAATATAATTGCAAATATATAAGGGAATTTAGGCACTCTGTACTTTATCAGAAAATATGGATCAGGGATATGTGATCTTAAGTTTCCAGAATGTAAGTGGATTTGTTTACTAAGTTCCTTCCCTCCCAGATAGTTATTATTGGCTGGTAGCAAAGTGACTCCTTGTACTATTTTGTCCTTTCCCATTCTCCATAATTTTGAGTAAGTTGTTGATCAAGGCAGCCCCTAACTCCAATTCAGATTTGAGATTATGATGCACATTGTCAGCAAAGATGCATTACCTGGTCATTTTTATTTTTTTTTTAATCCAAGTAGCACTGTGTGACCAATATAGGCCCATTGGTTTTGATACTCGGAGAGAAAAACAAAAACAAAAAAACTCATTCCTCATGAGACTGTCAGTTGTATAGACCACTTTCATGTTAAATTTCTGCAGTACATATTTCTTAGTACATAGAAATAAATTGCTAGAGGTTAAATATCCAACCAGTAGGAAAAAAAAATTATGTTAGAGAAAGAAAAAAACAATATGTGATTTAAACCTCTGGATCAATTTGAAACCAAAGCCGAAGATTTTTATTTACTTTCATTTACATAGTTTTTCTCTTTTTCTTCATTCATTTATTCCTTCCTTCATTCCTCACCACTTCCTATTTATGGGCTTAAAGTGATTTAAATTGTGTTTTAGTCATTTGAATTGTTTTAGTAAATTAAAAGAGAACAACAGAAGAGTCACAATTAATACATGTCCCAGGATAGCCAAACCTGAAACAGAACTCAGTCACAAAGCTGATTCTTATCCCCGAGACTCTTGTATAGCCCAGTAGTCACTCAGGAATATGTTTATTCTAGATAACAGAGCAGTTGATCTTGGTGCACACCTGTTACACATAAAGCAAAGGATAGGGTTTAGGACTTTTAAGTCTGAAAGCATTACACTAGCCTCTACTCTATCATTGTCTTGTAGGGAAAGATCTTCACAAATCACATTTGTGAATTAATCATAACTGTCAGGCCTAACTTACACTTCTAGTCCAATCATCCCTGTCAAAATGCTTCATCACTTATACCTGATTCAAGTGTTTTCAATCACTCTCCCCACAGGCTTTTCCTCTTAAACATAATCATGTGCAGTTTTTTTTTTTTTTCATCTTAAATTATATATGTAACCTCCAGGCTTTCATTTTGGTTAGACAGCTTTTCATACATTTGAAACAAATGTGAGGTTGAATTTAAATAACCATACTATATAAAAATACATCTTCTTTAAAATATTAAGCATCTGAAAATATGGAACAGAAACCATAGGTCAAAAGCGAGAAAAGATATAATGCAAAAGTTAAGACTATTTTTTTTTTTGTCTGGAAATGTTTAGGCAAACCTCAGCTTTGTGCTCCACTTGGGTACAGGGGACAATGACACAGATCAGAGTCTGAACCATAAGATCCAGTAGGGTCAGACAAAAATGGCAGGATATGTATCTCTGAACATGTTTCTCTTCCTTAAAGCAATCAAATTTAAATGCTAGGAATTAATAAAAAAATTCATGCAATCCGGATTTAATTTTTCAGAGAAAAAAAAGGCTGAATCTCAGTAAGGATCATTATATTTTTGATGCTTTAACTTTCCCTCTTACCTTCTAATTGTTTCTGTTGTTGTCATGAAAAGTAATTCACAACCATGGTAAATCCAAGCAGCCTAGAAACCAAAAGTGCTGGTAAAACTGAGCTGGTTCTCCATCTTTGATAAGTCTCATGGGTCCCTGGAAGACTTTTTTTTTTTTTTTTAAACAAAGTCTCACCAACTTGCTAAGGGCCTCACAAAGTAGCTGAGGCTAGCTTCCAATCCAAGATTTCCTCGACTCTGCCTCCCAAATATTGAGATTACAGGCATATGCCACCAGGCTCAGCTAGAAAGAATCTCTTTATTGGATGACTCAAAGCTCACCCAGGGTAAAAAAGGAAAAAAAAAAATATTGATGGGATTGTTGATCAAAATCAATTAAAGACATTTTCTTGACATTGCAGCTATATAAAGTATCATAAAAATTGAAGTTATTATCAAAAGTACAGAAAAATAAATAGAAAGTGCTGGTAAGAGTGGAAACATTGGAACTGTCATTGGCAGAAGGAAACAAAAAGGACACAGCCATGGTGGGAACCAGTTTGGCAGTTCCCCATGTAAAATATCCAATTTATAGGAGCTCAAATTGGTACAATGACTCTTTTATTTTTCATTATCTAGTAATGTTGAAGAAGAATTTTACACCTAAATCAGTAAACCATAATAGGTCTACAATCTTTATCTACATTGCCATTCCAAGAATTTTACAAAATTATATAACCATGCAACCATTTTATATTAATACCAATTTTTCAGTATAAGTATTTATATATTTTTTAAATTTAAATTTTAGCCTGGTGTGGTGGTACATGTCTGCAATCCCAGTACTTGGGAGGTTGAGAAAGGAGGATCTCTTGTTCAACGACAGCAACCTAGGGAGACCTGTTAGATGGCTAGCCAGAGCAAAAGCAACTCCATTTTGTGAAGGCTTTTCATTTACTAGAAAACTCCTGTCTCTCTTACTGTAACTTATTTCTTGGCACAGAATACAAGAGACCTTAAGGTAACTATTTTCCTGCCTCAAGTACCCCCTACTATCTCACCTTAAGAACTACCCGCCAGAATTTGAATTTCCCTCCTGATTAACCTATATAAACCTTCAGCCTGTAAGTGGTCATGGGCTCCATCCTTTCCTGGAGGGCCCCTTCTGCATGTTTGATCTCAATAAATCCTGTTCTGCTGTAGAGCCATCTCCCCCTTTCTCTCTCCTTTCCCTCCCCTGACCCTTTTAAGACTTTATTTCAAAACAAACAAACAAAAAAAATGAAAATGGTTAAGGGTGTAGCTTGGGTTCAATCCCAAGTACTCCTCCCCACAAAATAATAATAAACACATATGTATAACTATGAATTTATACTATTTATACATATTGAAATTTATAAAGAAAGCTATTGTGAGATTTTAAGGCATATTTCGCTTTGCTTGTTCCTGAGTTCTGCCTTAATCATATCACTTTGACTGTCACGTGTAATAGCTGAACTGTGTATACGGGACATCATGAAGACTTCAAAAGAAAGACTAATCATTCCCTTTTAAAACACTATAATAGTTTCTATTTTAAATGTTCAAGAAATATGAATGGCAGAGATTTCATCTAAATTATGTCAGAATCATTAATACTTTAGGAAAGTCCCTTTTTATGAATAAATTCTAAGAAGTCATTTCTTGATAAATGTTCTAAGTATAGATATAACATTCTTACAAAGTAGATGTTGGAGTGATTTGGGAAATAGTTGCCATGCACACTAAGAATATATTCTAAAGCAATTAAAAAAAATTCATGTGTAACTTAATATTTGAAACTGTTTTATAATTGTGTGATTCCCTTTAAAAATTTAATAAAGACTGCGAAGACTTTTAGTTGTTACTAAACTTGACCAATCATTCTGATGACAGGCCAGGTTCATGTCCTTCTTGCTTTTAATAGTTTCAAGAAGTGGGCTCTGCCACAAAGATACATGGTTACATAACTGCCTTGATAGGCTCTGTTCATTTTCCCTTGTGTAAGTAGAGCTAGAAAGGATTAGGTTCTTCCTGGATACTTTGAGGATGCCCAGGTAAGCCAAGTAGATCTCTCTATGGAGTGAGAACTTAGGGTGTATTAAGTTCTGCTCTTTCTCTGCTTGAAAGTACTCTTCCTAAATCCTATTTTATACTTATACTTTACACCACTTGTCATGTCCATGTTCCAACTGAAAAGCATGGCTCTGAAGTCTTCTCTCTTATTTTTATATTGAGAAATCTTACATTATACAAAATTGCAACATTTAATTTCAATTCAGATTACAGCACTGAGTTATAGGAGTCTGTCCTGAAAAAGCTCAGAGCAATTTATTTTTTTACTGTATTAAAGACGATCAAGTGTCAAAGCCAAGCAAGTGTCAAATCCTCTGAAGTCTAGTATTTTCTGGGTCATTGCAGAGGGGCAGGGAGTGCTGATAAATAATCGGGAAAAATTTAACTAGGAGAAATCATAAACAATATATACATTCATATCATCATTTTTATTTGCTTGGGAAAAATATTCAGTGTTTACATGTGAAAGTACTCTAATAGATGTGAAAGTACTCTAATAGCATGATGTTTATAATATGTTTAGCATATGCTATGTTTATATTGTTTAACATTTTTGCAAATAAATTAAAATTAATAAAAATAGTTTATTAATAGTTTATATAACATTCAGCATTATACAAATCACAAAATTTACCAAACCATTTATTCTTTAAATTTTATAACATTTGCTGTCTCATAGTTTTAGTTATTTTAAACTAGCTTAAAAATACATTTCTATTTTCTTGAAATTATAAATGTCACCTATCTGAAAATATATATTAGACATCAAAATAATAATAAAAGAAATGTTTTTTAGTTGTAAAACTTTTCAAGTTTGTTCACTCTGGGAATATATGGTATATCTGCAAAAATATAAAATAAAAACAGTGTAGGTAGATGTATGTACTTTCCGATTGTTTACTACAGCAGAGGCATAACTTTAAGGTAATTTGAAGTAATTATTAATGAAGAAAATATAAATATGCATCAGGAAATCTACATGTTGTGTTAGCTATTATTGTCAGATTCCTATGAACTTTTAAATTTAGAGGCCAAAGAAGTACAAAATATCAAAATCTCAGTTTTTCTTCTTTTTTTATTTTATTTTTCAGCACGGATTTTTTATACATTTCTTGAGTACAACAGGGTTACATAGACATTTACAACGTTTCAATCATTGACAGAACACAAATAGCACCACTTCTTCGTTTTACACTTATAGCCCACATTCTTAACATAGCCTGGTCAAGCAAACTTTCTAGAATCACAAAACCATAAGCCTTTAGAGTCATATATTTACTTTCTAAGAAGTAGGAGGGTCAGTTTTTCTTCTTAAATAGAAAAATTCAAAGGCAGAAAATTTTGAGATCTTGTTTGGGTAATAATTTCTTAGATAAAACACCCAATGCAAAAGTAACAAAAGAAAAAAATGAATTAGAACAAAATTCCTCAAAATTAAATGCTTGTTAACTTTTTATTCATCTTTGGTGTTCCTGCAAAAAAAAAAATAGTTTATGCACAATTATTTGCATTCAGAAAAATATGAGATCCAGAATATGTTTCTGCATGCCTCCGTCTATAAAAATGGCAAGGATATTTCAAAATAGAGATGAGATTATTGCTTTTGAGAAAATAGTACAATTAATGTATTAGTATTTCATACCATATTTTTATTTCTTCTTGTGTGTATGCGTGGTACTGCGGATTGAACCAGAGACATTCTACCTCCAACCTATTCCCCCAGAACTATTTTTAATTTTTTTTTTATTTTGAGTTCAATCCCCAGTACCACACACACACAAAAAGTGTCTCACTAAGTTGCAGAGGGCCTTCCTAAATTGTTGAGACTGACCATCATGAATCTACAATCCTCCTGTCTCATACTTCCAAGTATTGGGATTATAGGTGTGGATTATTATACTTTGCCTGGCAATGTATTTCTTTCTAATTGAATTGGTCATTGTCTTATGAATAATGCATTTAATTTATTCTCTACTATTAGTTTTTGAAAATTATGTATCATAATGTTCTCTCCTTATTATGCAATTTTTTTTTTTTTTTTGGTATTGGATTTCCACTGTTTAGGACAAAAATAAAACAAAGTTCTTCCCTGTTATTTCAGAATTAGAATGTTTGTATGTGAAGATATAAAGTGTCTGTTACATTTTTGATACATAGCAAACACTCAGTTACCAATGTTTGCTCTATTTTATTAATGCTATTTTCAAGCAGGTCTACTTACTTTTCCAACTACACAATTATACATTTATAAAGAGATATCTTCTATAACTTTGGCTTTGCTAACTGGCCACTACTTTCTGGGGCTGTCTTTTTATTTCAGTGAAGGTAATTCTCTCTTTTTGATCTGCCACATATTACCAACATTTCCTTTTTTTTTTTTTTCTCTCTGTATTCAGGTTATTTGTAAGATAATGACAATTCTTTCACATAAGATACATTCCATTTCTTCCCTAAGGCATTATTTCCTGTTGCCTAGGGCATGTGGAGTTCATAGCAAGGACACAAAGAATAACTACTGAAGTGATTGTAATATTTTAACATCCATTTATTTGTTCTCCTTAAAATGTCTACATTTGTTCAACATAATTTTATTGGTGCAGTGTAATTATACATCATAATGAGATTCAAAGTGATACATCCATACATGCATATATCATTTGGTATATTTCTCTCTATATCGTATAGACATATATTTATTTTTTAACCTACTGATATAATATTATGGATCTCCATTAATGGGAACTGTGTAGTGATACTTTGACAAGTTGTTTAGTGATTCTTTAATCCATATGTATTTATTTTTCTCTACTGCTATCAGATAAACCATAGGCAATGAATAAGTTGAATGCTTTTGAACACGCATTAACCCTTAGGATATTGTGCAGGCTTTAGGGCCATAGAACATAAAGCTACAGTGCTTTTCGTAATCAAACCTTATTAACAAAACAATGGTTCAAGCCAGGCATGGTGGTGCAGCTTGTAATCTTGTAATCCCAGCATTCAGGAGGCTGAGACCAGAGGATCTGTGTTTGCGGCCAGCCTCAGCTACCTAGTGAGGCACTCCGCAACTTAGTGAGACTCAGTTTCAAAATAAAGAATAAAAAAAAAATAGGGCTGGGGGTGTAGCTCGGAGGTAGAATGCCCCTGAGTTCAACCCCCAGTACCGCAAAAAAAAAAAAAAAAAAAAAAAAAACAATGGTTCAGTGACACATATACGTGTGTAACTGAAAATTGCTTATTTTACGTTAGTGATCAAATAAGATTAAAATCCTGGATTGACTGCAAAGTACACAATCAGCCTACTGCTTAAATATCTTTATGCTATGCACAAGAAATCATTTCCTTTATTAACCCATTCTTTTAAAATCCATTTCTAAATGACCTACAATATTTTTCAACTTGCCTTTCCTCACATCTATTTTTTTTTTTTTTAGCTTTGTCCTCTGAGAATGTGAATTCATTCTTCCTTAAATATCTACCCTAACAATGTCAGCATGGATTTTGATGGCGTTTGGACATGTAATTATAAATAAGACATAATTTGGTTTGGTATCACTGCTAGAGACATTTGGTATACAGAAAATTTTGTAAATGATACAATTTTCCCAGTCATTCATTAGCCATGAACCTGTATTGTGAGGTTGTGAGTCTGATCTGGGGTAGCTGGTAACTATAATTATAGTTAATATTTTTTTTTACTTCAGTCATGACTCCTTTGCTTTTATATTTGAATAAAGTATAGTGTTAAAAATTCCTTGTGATTTTTATCACATGCTTGTTTGAAAGTTGCTCTAAATTTTTTCATATTAAATGTTCTCTGCATTTTTAACAAAACAAAGAACACATTTTTTTAAACATTTAAATCATTAGACAGTTTTCATTGTCTTAAAAGCTATAAAAATAAATTGTCTCTACAAGATGAATCTTCCTACTTTAATATACTGTTTTTAAATGTTAGTTATTATGAAAAGTTAATATAAAATATGAACTTTATTCAAAAGGCACAAGTAATCCTAGATCCAGGCTTTGATACAACTTGTAAATATAGATATTGATGCCGCTACAGAGTGGGAAAATTTTCCTCGGTAGTACTTTTAGCGTTTACTCAAACTGAAATGTCCTAATGGATAAAAATACCTCAACCATGCAAATGGCACAAAATGAAATGACAAAACTCTCATAAACACTTACCAGATGACACAGTTAACATTGTACTGCTATGTACAATAGAGCTTATATTATACTTCTACCTAGCAGATTCAAATGCCTGACTAAAATTCAACCAAGATAATAATTTTCAGTATTCAGCTAAATGGCTAGACATTTGTTTATAGGAATTATGTCCCCCCTCTGAACTGTGGGCAACACTACTTTTTGTTGTTGTTGTTTGGTTTTTTGTAGTACTGGGGATTGAACCCAGGGGCAGTATACCTCTGAGCTACACCCCTAGTCCTATTTTTTATTCTTTATTTTGAAACAAGGTCTCACTAAGTTGCAGAAGGCCTCACTAAGTAGCTGGGGCTGGCTGCAAACCCAGATCCTCTGGTCTCAGCCTCCCAAGTACTGGGATTACAAGTGTGTGCCAACACTACTTTTTACAAAATATCCTATCCTTAAAATTACAGATATTAATTTGATAAAAGTAAATCATTTAAATGAATATGAAATAAAATTACTTCATTATGATTTATGAATAAATGTATTTGAAATGTAAGTGGTTCATCAAGATTTAGAAATTGATGCATCTTGATTTAGACATAAGTTTGCTTATTTTATTGACACCATATAACACTAATATTATGTTTATTTATTTCTTTTAATTCTATTCTATTAAAACTCCCCTGTTTATTTTACAGAAAGAAAATTATTTATAGGTGATTAACTCAATATATTTTATTGGAAGGTTTCTGAGAGGTTAATTTAAGCTTAATTGTAGGACTATATAAGTATAGAGCTCTTAGTGTATCTTAACAAAATAGCCACATAGAGGAGCTCTAACCCAGCAAAAGAATAAATCACTTACTAAACAGAATACCCTAAGAATATGTTTCCTATTTCACAACCATTTTTACAGAACTCCAATCACATCCTTTACATGACTCTCAGAAATATGTTTGCCTGAAGATTATATAAGTCACATTAAAAATAATTTATAGCAAAAGGCATTTTTGCTCTCTTTCCAACTAAGGAGTGTCACGTTCTATATTAGCATGAGATCACATTTCAGTGGCAAGAGATTTCACTTCAAAGCAATTGCGCTTAATGAAGATGACTATGAATTCAAGTGGCTGCATTCATAGGTTGCAGTAATGATGGGGGGAAGTGCTCATAAAATGTGTAAAAGTGAAAGTTTCAGATCAAATCTTTATTGCCTTGATAGCAATTGCTATTTTTTTTTAACTTTTTGCCCTATATGGAGTCTTTGCCTGTCTGATATATTTTAACTGAACTAGAAGATTTGTTTTGTTTTGTTTGTTATATTATAAAATGAAATATAAGTGAAAAAAAGTATCATTACATACATGTACTATAAATGATAGGAAATTATCTTTTAATACCATAAAATTCTTAACAATTATTTTTAAGGTTTCAACTCATTTATTTTTCATAAGCAATGCTAAATAAATTAGCAAAAAGTAGATAAATATATGCTCTGGAGCAGTCATTTCAGAATAGGAACATGAGGAATTCTATACATTCTCTCTCTGAAATTGATCATAACTGCCAATTTATTTGAAAGAATAAAAATCTTAAAAGTAGTAGTTGGTAAGGTCTTGAAAATATTTCCTAAGCTTATACAGCAAAAGAAGAAACATTTATTCAAAGCAAATATAATAAATTTTGGTAAGAACAGAGTCAATGGCACTTGGGCTGCAACCTAACACTTATGCCTAGGTAAGTAAAATTGAAACTCCATTTGGCCTTGAGTAGCTAAGAAATCATGGCCTCTCCTACCTGCCCCCACCTGGGATACTGCTCCCAGGCAAGGGTTCCAGTATCCCCTTGAGAAGGGGAACAAACAACTATCATTTTTTGAATGCTCAGCCTCATGTTTTAGAAGCCAAATTCAAGAGAGTGTGAGATACGATGAAAGAAAAAAATATATAAATGGGGTGTGTTGGCTTATGCTTGTAATCCTAGTACTTGAGAGGCTGAGACAGGAGGATCCCAGGTTCATGGCCAGCCTCAGCTACTTAGTGAAGCCTTCTGCAACTTAGTGAGACCCTGTTTCAAAATAAAGAATAAAAAATAGGACTGGGGGTATAGGTAGAATGCCCCTGGGTTCAATCTCCAGTACCACAAAAGAAAAAAAATAATGTGTAGAAATTAGATATAAAGGGAGAACAAGGAATATGTAACTTTAATAAGGAAGCCAATGCAAAATTCCCCAATATCCTTACTCCTAAGCCAGCCCTATCAGTTCCAGAAGTTTCTGAGGAATTTATCAGTCTTTACCTTTTATCTTTAGCATGACTGAACTACCCTAAGGGAGAGATCTATAGATCAGACAAAATTACAATTTCTTTAGTCACTGTTAAGTCTGAAGGTAAAAGCAATCTTCTTGAGCACTATTTGCTGCCCTTGAGCAGTTTAAATAGAATGAATACCTACTGGGAAAAAAAAAAAATAAGTCATCATGTGACTAATGAAGTGATATAATTATCGCATACCTCCTTCTGCTTACCCCTAAAATAGAAAAGCAATGAACACCTCAAATGCATCCCTCTCACTTTGGAGGTAGCTCACATTCTCCCTCCAATGTTATTTCTTACTTTCCTAAATAAATCTCTGTTCATGTCTCTGACTGGCAAATTGCAGAAATTCTTTTCCGTCAAGTAAGCCAAGGACCCTGCCAATCTTAAGTTGTGGTTCAACTCTCTCTCCCACTTGGAACTGCTCAAGACCCTTCACAGAATAAATCCTTCTCCAGGGACAAGTGCAACCAAGGAGAACTGCATCACTTTCTCTACCTGGTTCCCACTTTTAGGTATCCGTTTTTACCTCAAGTGTGATAAGCCAAAAATATTGGGGCCCTGATTTTAGTAACTCAGCTCACTAATATGATGGAGATTCAAATTAGCTTAGAAGACAAGAGGCTATAAATAACAGAGAAAACCACAACAATAATCCCTGAAGAGAGGAGAAATCCATTTCTAGAGTTGATGGCATATATTATATGACTTATTATTTGCCACAATATCTAAAATAATACATGCAGAGAGGAAAATGAACACTCTTCAGAAATAGCCAGGTTATAGAAATTGCCCCTGAGAAGGCTGATCTGTGGGACTTAGAAGAGAAAGCCTCAAAGTTAGTTATTATAAATATGTTTTAAAAGCTAAGAAACCTATACATAAAGAATTAAAGGATGCTACCAGGCATGGAGGTGTAATCCCAGTACTTGAGAGACTGAGACAGAATGATTGCAAAAAGTTTGAGGACAGCCTCAGTAACATAAAAAAGACTCTCAGAAACCTAGCAAGACCTTGTTTCAAAACAAATATAAATTGGACTGGGGATGCTGCTTATGAAGAATGCTTTTGGGTTCAATCCCTACTACCACAAGATAAATAAATAAATAAATAAATAAATAAATAAATAAATAAATAAATAAATAAATAAATAACAGATTATAAGTATTAGTAATACGAAATTTGTTTTGAAGAATGATAATTCTGAATTAGTATTGTTGTGTCAAAAGTAGATTTAAATAAATAGAAAAGTCATTGAATTTGATGATAGAGACTGCATAATCTGAGTAACAGACACAAAAGAATGAAAAAATAAAAGGAGCCTCAGGAAATGAAAGTTTTTATTCATCTCACCAACATACAACTGATATGAGTATCTGGAGAAACAGAGAAAGGTAGAAAAACAATATTTGATAAATTACTGCAAACATCCCCAAACTGATTAATACAATAATATAATCTATCATTAAATTTATCTAACTATGAATCAGACAATACAAAGAGATTCACAGTCATATTCCATTAGTGACCACAGGCAAAAACAAAAGACAAAGAAAAAGAGAAAATCCTTAAGGCAACAATAGAAAAAATAACTTCTTACAAAGAATAGAACAATGATAAAATTAACTATTGACTTCTTATCAAAACAGGCCTAAAGACATGAGGATGACACATCCAAAGTGCTAAAAAGGAATAAATTAATAAATGCTGTCAACTGAGAACCTTGTATTAAGCAAAATGTCTTTCAGAAATGAAAGTGAAAAAATGAGATTTTCAGATAAACAATTATTGAAAATTTTCTTCCTAGAGGATAAGCCTTGCAAAAAAATATGAAAGAAAAGGAACTTCCTTCAAGTAACTAATAACAAAAGACTCCACATAGCAATTTGTACACACACAGACACACACAGACACACACACAGACACACACACACTTGATCGAGCAATAGCAAGTGTAACAAAAATGCATTTTTTTTTCATTGTTAATGACTTATAAAGCAGTTTTAAAAACAAAAACAAAGCCAGGAGTGGTGGCACACACTTGTAATGCCAGTACTTGGGAGGGTGAGACTAGAGGATCCAGGTTTACGGCCAGCCTCCGCTACTTAATGAGGTCCTCCACAACTTAGTGAGACCTTGTTTCAAAAGCAAGAATAAAAAATAGGGCTGGGGGTGTAGCTCGGAGGTAGAATGCCCCTGGGTTCAATCCCCAGTACTGAAATAACAATATCAATATAACTGTCTATTACCACCATATGGATTAAAATGAGGCATATTTGATATTAGTGGTATAAGGAAAACAGATGGAAACAAACCTAAAATGGATTAAGAAAATGACACCAGTTAGTATCAACTACAAAATAAAAAATGAAAAAGTAGAAATGGTACAGAAGAAGTATATGGAAGACTTCCTTTAATACCAAAAAACAAATAGGATAAAACTAAATGGATGTGAAAGTCATACAAACAAGAATCAAAATAAATAGGAGAACCTATATCAATATTAGGGAAATATACTTAAAACAAACAACAAATACTATAGACAAGCCTATTAAAATAATAAAATATATATTCATAATAAAAATAGAATAATTATATCAATATATGTGTCTAGCAAGGAAGTAAAAAATACAGGGTAGAAAGAATAAAAGCACTGAAGGAAGAAACAGGTATTTCAAAAGTAATATTTGGCAACTTCAATACTTCCTGTTAAATAATGAGTAGAACAGATTGCCAGAAGACCAAAGGAAGTCATGAATAGTTAGAATAGCATTAAAATCTAATAATCTCTAACAAGGCATCTCTAGTATATTCTACTCAATAACAATAAAAATCCTCTGGTACACATGAAACATTTCTCCTAGTAAGCCATTTGCTAAGACATAAAATAAGCTTCATTATACTTAAAAGAACTGGAATCCTAAAAATGTATTACCTCCAATGACCCACAAAATAATGATATTGGAATTCCATAATGGGAAGACGTGAAATTCACAAGTAAGATAATTAAGGCAAATAGGCACAAGACTTTCTAAAAAACAGAGTCAAAACGAATAAAAGATGAATATAAAGATACTTTGAGGTGAATGAAAATTAAAAAGCATTACAACAGAATTTATTGTCCAGAGAAAAAGCTCTAGTTTTAAATGTCCATGTTGGAAAAGGAGAAAGAGAAAGAAGAGAATTAGTAATATAAAAAAGGAGAAGGAGGAGGAAAAGAAGCAGACAAAAAATAGCCAACCAATGTAAGCAGAGAGAAAAATAATAAAGATTATAGCAGAAATGAAAGGAATAGAAAAAAAATCAATGAAATCAAAGTTGTATGGAAAAGGGAGAAATGACAAACCTTTAGCTGAAAAGTAAAAGAAAAGACAAGAAGACCAGCTATTTGAATTATTTAAATAATTTTATTTCAATTACATATGAAATATCTAGAATAGGCAAATTTATAGAACCAAAGGTGATTATATAGCTAGACTAACGGTATGGAAGTTAACAGAAGTGAGGAGTGACTTTTACTGTGTATGAGGGTTTTTTTTTTTTTATTTTACTTTTTAGAGGGAGTACTAATGCTTATTTTTTAAAAGTACTTGTGATGATTGTGGAACTCTAGATGACTGAATTATATGTGAATTAGAGTTCAGAGCTATCACTTAGAAAAATAATCAATATGTAATTACCTATTAGAAGAGATTACAGCCATACTTACTGAATGTTGTATTCTTTCAGTCAAAAGATAACTGAAATTCACATAAAACGAAGCAAACTTTATTGGATTCACATAAGACAAATTCACATAAGACAAAGTGAAATTCACGTAAGACAAAGTTAACATTTTTTCAATAAGATTAAAATGTAGAATGTAAGATGGTGACAAATTTGTCAGTGCAGTTGAAGCAGAAATCCCAGATCTCCCAACTCTGAAAGTCAAATATTGAAATAATGTGCTACATATTAAATGCATTTTATAGATCTTTCTAGTTCACGCTATAAATACAAAACAGTTTTCTGAAGGTCAGTATGCAAGAAAATTTTCAAAATATTTGAAAATCAGACTACTCGAATATCAATATAATTGGCACATTTGAGTTCTAGTCTATTAGATCATTCAATTTAAAAAGCCTAATCATGTTCTATTTCAAAATAACAAATTCTAACTATTTAAAATATTTAACAATCTGTATGTATTATGCTCTATGTATTAAAGGGGAAGGTACCTTGAAAATAATATCACTTTGTATTGTCAGTTGGATTTTGGTAAGTTTCTGTTAATAGGGATGCCTAAAAGAAGACTAGGTAGCAGAGGAGAAGTGCCAAGCAATTCCTACTTCTGCTTTTTTTTTTAATCACCCATCTATCAGAGAACAGATTTGGATTGCAGCTTCATCCTCAGCTTCAGGACCTGGGATGAGAAGACTGCTTAATCAAGACTGTGCCAGTATCAGAGAGCTTTGTCCCACTTCCTGGTGTGCAGCACCCAGGAGGGTTCAGCCGTAAGGCAGCTTCACTACATTGTCAACAATGGCATTCTTAGTTATTCTGTCAACAATGTTATTGGGTTTTGTCTCAGAGATCCAGCTCCTCTTAAGCACCCTCTTCTTAGAATATAAATAAAGGAACCAATATGGAACAATAAATGTTTGAGCATATATATGTGTACAAAAACACACACACACACACACTATATATATATATATATATATATATATATACATATATATATATGTATATATATATGTCTGTGCATATATAGTGTATATATGTATGTATTGATTGCAATATATTTTAGCTGCAATTAAAACATTATCTATCAAAAATTGTTTATAAATTAGTTGATCACTATAATTGTATCCTATACTACTTAGCATCCCCAATAAAACCAACTATTTTAATAGTTTGCAGTATCTATACTGCAATATATAGGTAGTTAACTAGCTCTTTATAAGTCTAGATTTATGATCAAGAAAGGAAAGATTCACATTTATATTTATAAAGTTCAATACTGATGTTGGGGCAAAATGAATTGATATTATCATAATAATTTGGAAAACAAATTAAAAGTATTTTGCACTTTTAATACAGAAACACATGAAGTATCTAAGAAGTAAGTAGCTTAGTCCTATTTTAGAAAGCTGTATAACTAAGATTATCAAATTACACTTAAGAAATACATTACATTTGAACCTTAGTTTTCTATAATATTTCTACTTTGTATTTATTAAAAATGAACCATTCAGTCTCTTTGGAAAATGTATCTATTCTTTCCTCCAAACTGATACAAACCTGTGTATTTAGGAGAAGAATAATTCTATGCTACCATTCTTCATGGAACCAAATCAAATTTGATGGTGATCAGTTTTCTGTAGGTACCACTAAACCTTATTCTCATGTGGAGAAACTGAACATTGGGTTTGCTAAGGTACTTAATGTATCAAGAAAACCTTTTATCTACACCATTTTATGAGTCACAGACTCTATCACTCTCACATAATGACAGAAAATCATTGAAACAAAAATGCTTACTATCCTGCAAAAGCAATAAAAAACACATTTACCCTGAACCAATACATCCATTATCTTGTAACCTTAGGGATGTGGAGGGGAGATAAATTGAGACTACAGGACTTCTTGAGCTAACTTACTGCTTTACTTTTTCCTTTTTGGTAACACAGTCATATTACAACAAGACAAAGTTGGGATTTTATCTTTAGTTGTCACAATTTCTAGGATGGTTTTGAATGAATTTCCTTGTAAGCCCAAGCTTGAAGAAAACATCATATTCCATATCTCTTGGCATGTTTCATACTCTAACCCCCAAACAACTTTTTTTTCCTTCAATTTAAAGAAAAAAAATCCAATGTGTATTTAAAAGCCAATATTTTAATATAACACATAAGATAGCAATTACATATGAATGAATGCAAACTGTCTAACAATTTTAAATTAATAGGTTCTGACAACTTTGCTGTATTTTACATCAAAATATTAAAATAATATTAAAACAAGAATAGGTTGAAGTCAGCTTAGGTCATAGTGGCACAATTCTGCTTTGGATTTAACTATATCTACAGTCTTGAAAACTAAATACTGAAATATGATATATGATACCCTAAAACAGGTTGTGATTAATTATGATATGCCTGAATAGTTGTCAAGCTATCTACTCAGCATAATGTTTTTATATGTCCATGGTATGTCATTAAGATACCAATATCTTAATTTTCACCTAAAATACAAATTCAAATCTCAGATTTATCTGGGAACAAATGAAGGTCCTTTTACTTAATATTTTGACATACTGTAAGTAAATTGACAAAATCTATACCTGATATTGCAAGAAGAAACATTTACAATAGTTAATAACTAAGAAAACTATTTGTTCTTAATTAAAATATTAAGAACTTATAAGTAGCCAAAGATTAATGGTATAATTAGCTAAGTACTCTATGAATATTATTATGTTATACTTCGTGTTTTCATGAAAGCAGAGACAGAGACTAGAATTGGTGCTGGTACTTTATACAAGTCATGATTCCGGCAATAAGGTGTGTGTTACAGGAAGGAAATTGTAGGTGAAGAGAAATTCTTCTTCAGCAGTTCTTATGGTTACTGCTATGTTAGTAGCAGCTCATTTAGCTAGGATTTCTGCCCCTCCTGATTTTGAAGAAGAGTAGCTAAATAATTCATCGACGTGCTTTCATACCTCTGTTTATGGATGTGTCCTGCCCTCCATTGATGTTAAGCCTTTTAATTTTGGTCAACATTTCTAGCTAAGCATATTCCTGTGGTTTCAATGAAGGCCCTGAGGGAGATAATAGATAGTTACAATAGCTTTTATCTAAATCTCGCTTGTACAGAAGAGCTCAATGAAGCTAGCTCAGTGAAGGTCTCAGTGAAGTTCCTACTGCATCTTATATTCTTTTGAACTAAATATGTATTTATAACATTTACATAATTGTGCTTTATTTGATTATTTACATGAGATATCTCTTTCTATCCTTTTACTTTCAAATTATCCCTGTTTTTATAAAGTTAATCTGTAACAGAGAATAATATCATTTTTTCTATCTTATCAAACTATTTTAACTAATTACTTTAAACTATGTATATTTAAAATAATTGTAAATACCTTATTGCTAAATTTTTTGTCTTTTTTATTTTATAATATCTCTGGCTTTTATCTTTGCTACATTAATGTAGGGCATTTGAATATTTTTTAAATTCAGTTTTCATATTCTTATAGGAATTTTTTGTTTCTGTATAGCTTACAGTGGTGGCTTCATGTATGACATTATATATGCATAATTTGCCATTACCTACTGGCGTTGGCATTTTATCAGTTTAAGAGAAGAATAGAAATTTTACATTACATCATTTCTCTTCAAATTCCCCCATTTATAACATAATTGCCATATGAATTTCCTTTCTGTGTGTTTAGATCTAAATCAAACAATGTTAAATATTTGTTTCAGCCAGTAGTGGTGGGGTATGCTTGTAATCCCAGTACTTGGGAGGCTGAGACTGGAGGATCCAGGTTTGTGGCCAGCCTCAGATACTTAGTGAGGCCTGCGGTAACTTAGTGAGACCCTGTTTCAAATAAAGAATAAAAAATCGGGCTAGGGGTATAACTCGGAGGTAGAATGACCCTGGGTTCAGCCCCTAGTACCACACACAAAAAAAAAAAAAAAATATATATATATATATATATATGTTTCAATCCTCAAACACAATTGGCAATGTTCATCAGAAAAAAATGGATTGTGTTTAGCCATATTTTTAGTTTTAGGTTTTTCTTTCATTTTTTTCTAATTTTGTACAATTTTTATTAGTCATTGTTTTAAAGTTGGTCTGTTGTTTGATACATTTTTGGCTTATTTTCATCCACAAATGTAGATTCTCCTTTCCATTTCTAAAGGCAATTTTCAGTAAGTATAAAATTTCTTAGTTGAGCCAAGCATGGTGGTACATGCTTATAATCCCAGAACTTGGGAGGCTGTACAGTCTCTGCAACTTAAAAACAGGGTGTTTCTCAGAGGTAGAATGATAGAATGACCCTGGGTTCAATGCCCAGCACCACACACACACAAAAAAAGTCTTAGTTGATTACTATTTTTGGATCATCCTTGAGACCCTGATATACAACTTCCCGTTGAGACTCTTGATGTCTAATGAGAAATTCATTTTTATATTCAAATTGCTCTTCCCCCAATTACCCCCATAGTTAGTGATTCATTTATTTCTCCATGCTTTCAAGATATTTCCTTCATGATTAGTTTTCAGATTATGAAATATATGAAGTGTGAGTTTCTGTTGGTTTATCTCATTTGGTCTTTGATTACCTTTTTTTCTCTGGAGGCTTATACATTGCTGAAATTGGGGATGGGAAAGAAGATTCAGCAATTTTTCTTTAAGTACTAAAATATTTTAGCACAATCTTCAGTCTGTTTCATCCTCAAAAAGCTAGCAGATGACACAGATAGCTTCATCTTTGGTTATAGTACAATTCCCTGAGGTAGGTCTCAGCCTCCCAAATGCTGGGATTACAAGTGTGCTCCACCACGCCTGGCTGCTCTAAATATCTCTATGTAACCAAATGGTCAAATAAGAATTGATCTTTTAATGAATCTGATTATATGGGTGACCACACTAGTACATGAATATTGGAAGACAGAAACTATTAGGGTCATTTGAAAGCCTGCCTAAGTTAAAATATGATAACTTCATTTTTAAAAATCAAATAATCACTATCTATGCTAAAACATATTTTTAAGGCTTAACCAAAAGATGAGTCTTTTTCTTTAAAATTTACATTTCAGAAACACCAAGAATAAACCAGAAGGATTCAATTTCTAAGAGTCATATATCTTATATCAAAAATACCTTGGGCAGATATGAATAGCACAACTTTGATCCAACTTCAGAGAGAATCTCCTAGGTTTCTTATCTGACATTCAGGAAATTAACCAGATATAATGAATATGCATAAAATTTCTATGTCAATAAGGTCTTTCCAACTCCTGATAATTTGTTTTCTGTGGCAAGAATACAACCAGGTAATTATGTCTTACTCAAAACCTGGAAAAAGGACTCATCCTTAGACCCATTTCTCCCAAAGTAGAAGGATCCTTTCCAAGTTCTTGGAACAGTTTCTGGATATATGCCTGGAATTAAACCTATCCCTATTGATATTTTACAGAATCAAGGCTCTAAATTCAGGAATAAACCTGTGGATTCTAATAAGATCTGCAAACACTAGTTTTGAGAGCCTTTAGAATATTTTAAAATATTATTTTAAAAAAACAAGAAGAATTAATCAGGATGTTTTATTTTCATGCTTTTTTTTTCCTTATAACTACATTATGTCTACATTATTCTTCCAGGGAAAAACATTTTTTTTCCTGGACTAGGCACAATAATATGCCAGATATATCAATAAAGGTGCCTATTGGATTTGTAGGTCATTAGCCACTTTTACTTCCATCTGTACTACCTTGCCCCCCTTATTAAAAAATGGTTAGCATCTTAGTGGGATAAAATTCTCATTTTCTTGACCAGTATACTTTGCATCAGGATACTCTTCAGTTATTTGATTTACTGTTGTCAGGAGCTAATAGCTGAAATGTTTATGCCTTCTTATCCAGAACATCAAAGAATGATCGAGTTCTACAGCCAAAAATAAATAAATAAATAAATAAATAAATAAATAAATAAATAAAACCTGACCTCTCTATGTTTCCTTTAGATCAGTCAGGATGAGACATCTAGTCCCCGAATAGGCAGGGTCAACATCCCTTATCAGCTCAAAAGAAGCCATAGAAGATGGAATTTCATTCTTCATCAACCCTTAATGTTATGGGAGCGAAGCTAGAGGGGGGGGTTGGGGGGGTGGAAAAAGAAAGATAAAAGAAATAAAATATTAAGCAGAAAGGAGACAAATTGTGAAGAAAAAGGAAAATGGGGTTTGGGGGTCTGGAGTGTTCATAATCTCAAACTCCACCCTATAGGGTGTGTTCTGTCTTAGCAGCGTCAAGAGCCCACACCATTAATGGCAGTGGTTCCTCTCCACCCTGAGGATCCTAAGATGCTTAGTAAACAAAAGATACATGAAGAGGACAAAGGTCAGAACTCAGCCAGTTCCCACCTATTGATGCTAGGGAACCTGAAGAAGAGGAGGTCCAGACCTCCACTGAGTGACCTCACCCACCCCCTCTTGGGGGTTCTATAAAATAAATGAAAAGTCTGCAAAGACTCTCTTGCTGAGGATGTTCTTCCCCCTCTTGAGATGACCTGCCTTCTCCTTCTAGTCTCTCACTTTCCTAAATAAAACCTGTTTTTCACTGAAAAAAAAAATCAATCTTTTAAAACCATATTTTAACTGTAACATGTTGAACATTGACTGCTTTTTTAAGGTAAAAGCATAGTATATTTAAATGTATAATTACTAATTATGAACAAATATATTAAATTGTTAACTATGAAATAGTGTTTACAATTATTATTAACACTATCAAGATTTTTACTATACTGATTAGAAAAGGATATAATTTTCCTGAAATTACCACACACACACACACACACACACACACACACACAGGAAAAAGAAAAATATCCTATGGAATGCTAAGTTCCTCCCCAAAATGATTAAGTAACATTCAGATTGTGTTTTGAAAATAATGAAGTTTATATTCAGGCTTTGAACATCATAAAAAGGTTATATTTCTCAGAGGATCTGTTCCCAAATGTCGCAAAAATCTACTGGGGCATGGTTATGAGTAAATATTTCAGATTTTTATATGTGTTTACTTTATTAAATTATATATTTAAATACATGATAAAAAATATATCATTATTGAATTTGAAAATTTTTAAAATACTCAAAATATAATGTGGATAAAATACAAACATTATTCAGTATCTAATTATGTAGGAATACCTATTCAAAGTTATAGGTGTACATGGAAAATTGAAATAATAATGGCTTGAGCAAAAGATTGTAATTATGTAACTGGAATATACAGGAAATTTTATTAGGTTATTCCTTCAGCAATAATCTATTCAGAGTCTCCTCTATGATAATCTACCTTATATTTTAAAGTTTAAGTTTAATTATTAATTATCATATACAATCCTTTGCAATAATGCTTATTAGCTTTACTGGCTGTACAACTAGCCACAGAGCTGTCATTTTGCCAGTCAATTAGAAATATTGTGATATTTTAATGTTCGGTGAGTGCAACACTGCAGAAGGCATAGTGGAAACAAAGATTGTTGAATGGCAATTAGTAATTCTGAGCCAGACGGTCTTTCCCCTCCTGATCCATTAAAATCCTTGATACTGTTTAATGAAGACGATTATAAAAACTTCTGAAATGCCTCTAGAAAAGAATTCAGCACTCATTCTATGATAAGTTTGCATTGCATTACACTCAATTTTTAACTTCTTTATTCTCACATTTTAAAAATGATTTGCATTTATTTCTAAGGAAACTCATCTTAAACCTGGCATCGTGGTGTTTGCTTGTAATCTCAGTACTTGGGATGCTGAGACAGGAGAATCACAGGTTGGAGGACAGCCTCAGTTACTTAGTGAGGCCTTCCACAACTTAGAGACCCTGTTTCAAAATAAAGAATAAAAAATGGGGCTGAGGGGTTTAGCTCAGAGTTAGAATGCCCCTGGGTTCAATTCCTAGTACTGCAAAAAAAAAAGAAATCTTAGGTGAAAAGTTGAAGATTCTTATTGTAGTCAGATGTAGAATGTTCCCAAAAGAGCTTATGTATTAGTGTTTGGACTTGATGTAATTGAGTTCTGAGGGTTGCAAACTCATCAGTAGTAACCTAGGCAGGGGGAATGTGGCTGGAGAAGGTGGATTCCTGGAGCTATGGCCTTAGGGACTGTGCTTGTCTCTCTCTCTCTCTCTCTCTCTCTCTCTCTCTCTCTCTCTCTCTCTCTGTTTCCATTCTCTAGTATGTGAGAGTGGAGCCTCCCACTCTCCTTCTCTCTGCTTCCTGCTGCCATGCCCTGAGCTTCAGACCCTGACCTCACATGGACGGAATCTAGAATCTCCAAAAAACTGGGAGCAAATAACTATTTCTTCCTCAAAGTTGTGTGGTTAGTCATTTTGTATTATAGCAGTAGAATGTTGGCCAGAGACATCGCGCATTTTCATCTTATAAACATGTTTTTCTACTTGCCCACTAGGGACATAAGGCATACAAAAAGTTATAATAAAACATTTGAGTAAATATTAAGTCACTGGAATAGACATGTAAGGCCAAATTATCAAATTATGTATATAGTCAATTAAAATGATATACCTTTAAAAATTTTACATATTTTTTTCCTTTTTTTTTTAATTTTTATTGTAGTAATTCGTGCAATATAGCATACATCTTTGTTAAGTACAAATTGTTAACAACATATTTGCACACAATTCTCATTTGACCCCTTCCCCGATTCCCTCCCCATTCCCTCCTCCTCCCTCCCCCTAAGGTTCACTTCAGTGAGTGACCTTGATATGATTGTGTAGGTACATCATGTGCTTT
>PVLC010024411.1:0-24618 GCA_004027655.1 Graphiurus murinus | reverse complement strand
CTGTCTTCTACTGGCTTTGGGGTTTCACTGTTCTTTTTTTTCAAGGTCTTTGAGCTGTGTCATTAGGTTATTTATTTGGTGATTTCTGTTCTTCATATGTGGGCACTCAGTGCTATAAATTTTCCTCTTAGTACTGCCTTCAAGGTGTCCCAGAGGTTTTGATATGTTGTGTCTCTCTTTTCGTTGATTTCTAGGAATGTCTGGTGGCTTCATGATTATTCAAGCTGTTTACTTTATTTAAAATAAATGAATGTTAGCTGGGCATGGTGGCACAGGCTTGTAATCCCAGCACTTGGGAGGCCGAGACAGGAGGATCTCAGGTTTGCAGCCTGTTTCAGCTACTTAGTGAAGCCCTCCACAACTTAGTGTGACCCTGTTTCACAAAGAATTTTTAAAAAAGGCTTGCAGTGTAGCCCAGACATAGAATGACTCTGGGTTCAATTCCTAGTACCAAAAAATAAATAAATAAAATATAAACAAAATAGGTGATAGTTTATCTATCCATGAAATTCTCATTGACAACTCATGTATTTTATTGCTTTTAACTAAAATTTTTATCACTCAGTAGATTTTACCCAGTTAATCTGATACCTGACATTAAAAATCTTAGGTTGACTGCTTGTACATGTTGAGGAGTGGGGTGGGATAGCAAATGTGATCCTGACGTACCATGTATATGGAGCCTCTGGGTTACATATGTGACCACTCATGCTGTGGGTTATGCATAGTGCTCCATGATTGGGCTCAGTATTAGGATGGCATAGCTTTGAAACCTGGCTCCTCTCCTTGCTAATTAAATGGCCAAGCAATTCACTTATCATCAGCAAATTAATGGAATTTTATGTATTATTTGATAGAATCTCATGCATAAAACTTTCTTACTTGGTTCCCTGGAAAATCCTAGGGGAAGGTTTTATTATTTCTTTGAGCAGTTAAAAAAACTTGATATTAAGAGAGGTGAGTAGAAAAGAATCATCAGCATACTGGACATGTTGACACATGCCTGTAATTCCAGTACTTTAGAGATTGAGACAAGAGGGTCATAGGTTCAATACCCATCTCAGCAATTTAACAAGACTCTCAGCAACCTAGTAAGACCTGTTTCATAAATAAATAAATAAATAAATAAATAAATAAATAAATAAATAAATAAATAACTGGGGGTATAGCTCCAAGGTAGAATGACCCTAGGTGCCCGGATTCAATTGCCAGTACCCACAAAAACCAAACCAAACATAACAAACAACAGAAAAGAACAAAAAGAAGATAAAAAGAGAGAAAAAAGAAAGGACAAAAGGGATGATTGATCTTAAGTGATAGAGGCAATATGCAAACCCAATTTGACTGCCAGTCCAGCTTTCTTCTCACACCATTTCCTAATCCCATGGGATCTCATCTTCTTTGTAACCTCTTCCATGCCTACCACAGTACCAAGCACTAGGTGGCTCCAGTGCTCCCAATGCTGAGGAAGCTGCTACTCTCCAGGGAGGACAAATCTGACCTTCATCTAGCTCTGTGCACTCAACTCTCCCTATCACAGGTGTATTTCTGCAATACCAATTAATCTTTTCCTTCTCTGAATTCTGAAACTGCCGAAGCCTCTCCTCCGTGTCAGCAGATATCCTGGAAACCTCATTTTCAACATGTTCTCCAATAACAGCAGCAATTATTCTTAATCATTATTTATACTAATTTGATGCTTCAGTGAGATTATGTATTATGCTTGTCCTTCCTAATTTTTTCTTCTTTTTTTTAACTGTAAGTGAGAATCGATGTAAGGGATTGATGTCAAGCTTTAGGTAACTATTAACATGACAAGAATTATCTAACCTTATTACGTTGATTGTAGTTTCTCTGCTGTATCTTCCAGCAAACCTTCAAATTGATTTTAAATACTGCTGTTGACCTAAAGATTCTTAACAACAGGAGGTTTAAATGCTTTTCATTGTTATGCTTCCTGCCTATAATACCAATTACTCTTCAAGTTTGCAGCAGGAGATTAAATTCCATTTTGAATTTCACTAGAGTCAAGGGCTCGGAGGGTCCTAGTGACATAGATTGGTAAGAAGGGCCACCTGCCACTCATTATCAGCTTCTACCCCCAGAAAAGTCTTTTTGATAATAGTCATGATAGACAACCACCCATTTTCTGCTTGAATGATGGCTGAAAGGGGCTAACTCTATAAAGGGAGCTAGGTTAAAGGCAAAATGTCTTATAGTGAAATAATATATGACTGATTGTCATAAAAGATGCTATATTGCCTTTGCTAGTCACCTTTCTTTTATAACATTCCCTTCTCACTGATCCAATTTTGTTTTATTTTTCCAATTATACTATCTATAATATATGTCTAGTCCTTCTTCAACATGATGAGCCTCTTAAGACACCTTTCTTTTTAGACTCTGATATTATTCAAGCTTAAATACCATCTACACTATAATTGTGCTACACAGTGAAGTTGTTAGATGGTGAAATTCCATGCTGGCATTTCTAGAAAATTGTTGCATTGTTTGGTTCCCCAAACTACATTTACAGTGCCCTCCTCCAGGTCCTTAACAAGTGAGTATTGCACTGCTGAGTTGCACAGGCCATTTGACTGCTTGCTGAAATTAAAACCAAAAAACAAACAAAAAAATGTTCCTAGCTGAGTATGGTGGCACACACTTAGGAGGCTGAGGCTGAGATAGGAGGATCCAGGTTTGAGGCCAGACTCAGCAGCATATCAAGACTCTTATCAACCTGGTAACATCCTGTCTGAAAATAAAAATAAAATAAAATAGCTCTGAGGATATAGTTCAGAGGTAGAATGGAATATACAATAAAATCACAGCAAGCATCATATTGAATGAGGAAAAACTGTGAGAATACCCTTTAAAATCAGAAACAAGACAGGGATGCCCACCATCACCATTATTTTTCAATATAGTACTTGAGACTCTAGACAGAGTGATAAGGCAAGAGAAGGAACACAAAGGAATACAAGTAGGAAAAGAACTGAAATTATCTCTATTTGCAGGTGACATGATGATGACATGATCCTATACTTAGAAGACACAAAAACTTCAAACAAAAGACATTTAGAGCTGATCAGCAAATTCAGCAAAGTAACAGGATACAAAATCAATCTAAGAAAACCAGTAGCTCTTATATATCCCAACCATAAACACACTGAAAAAAAATCCAGAGAACAATTCTATTTGCAGTAACCTCAAAAGCAATAAAATACTTAGGAATAAATCTAACCAAGAATGTCAAAGACCTCTACAATGAAAATTTAAAAATATTAAAGAAAGAAATTAAAGATCTTAGAACATAGGAAGATTTATCCTGTTTTTCTATAGGCAGAATAAATATCAAAGTGACCATTCTATCAAAAATGATTCAGAGTCAATGCAATTCCTATCAAAATATCAATGCCACTCTTCACAGAGATAGAAAAATAAGTCCTAAATTTCATATGGAAAAACAAAAGACTCAGAATAGCCAAAACAATTATCAGAGATAAGAACCACATGGGAGGAATCACAATACTTCACTTCAAATTAAATTACAGAGCCATAGTAATAAAAACAGCATGATGTTCACAAAATCAGAGACATAGATCAGTGGACCAGAATAGAAGATATGGAAACAAATCTATACACTTATAGCCAATCGATCTTTAACAAAGGTACTAAACATACACATTGGAGAAGAGATAGCCTTTTCAACAAATGATACTGGTAAAAATGGTTATCCATTTGTAGAAAAATGGAATTAAATCCTTATCTATCACCCTGCATAAGAGTCAGTTAAAAAATGCATCAAATATTCTAGAAATTAGACACGAATCTTTGAAGTTACTAGAGGAGGGCACAGGTCCAGCAGTCCAACATATAGGAACAGGTGGAAACTTCCTCAATAAGACCTCCAAAGCTCAGAAAATTAAAATAAGAATAATAAATGGGATGATATTAAACTAAAAAGCTTCTGTTCATCAAAGGAAATGATCAAGAGTTTAAAAAGAGAATCTATAGAATGAAAGAAGATCTTTGGTAGCTATTCTTCTGATAGAGGACTAATACCTAGAATATACAAAGAACTTAAAAAAAATTAAAAGACTTACACACACACACACACACACATACACACAAATAACCCAATGAAGAAATGGACAATTGAACTAAATAGACACTTCACAAAATAATAAATACAAATGAATAATAAATATATAAAAATGTTATTAGTAATCAAGGAGATTCAAATCAAAACAACACTCAGATTTTATCTAACTTAAATTAGATGAACTTAAAGAACTGCAATCATCAAGTTAAAAAACAATAAATACTGTTGAAGATGTGAGGAAATAGGAATTCTACATTTTTTTTGTTCGATTGTAAATTAATGCAACCAATATGGAGATCAGTGTGGAGATTGGTCAGAAAACTGGGACTAGATTGACTATATAATCCAGATATACCATCCCTGGGTATCTTTTCAAAGGGATTGAAAAATCAGATTATTATTGTGACACATGCACATACATGTTTATGGCAACACAATTCATAATAGTCAAATATGGAACCAACTAGGTGTCTATCAACAAATTAACAGATTACATAATTATGGAATATACACACAATAAAATTATACTCAGTAATAAAGAAAAACAAAATTATGTCATTTGCAGGGAAAATGGATGAACTTAAAGAACATTATGTTAAGTTTGATTAGACAGTCATAGAAAGTGGAAGGTCATGTATTTTCTCATATGCATAACCTAGGGAGTAATTGGGATATAAGAGGGGCTTTATTTTATTTTATTTTTAAGAAACATTGAGGTTTATTTAGGAAAGCAGGAAATAAACATTGAAGAGAGAATACAGACCATTTCAAGAGGGAGAGAGTGACCCTTTGGGAGTGCAGGACTCTTCCTTCATGAGGGGTGGACAGGAGGTATGTGAGGATTACCTTGGTAGTCACAAGGTAATTTAGGGTGTTCTTAGTCTTGACCTGCACTGTCAGGGGCAACCAACAATATTGAGCAATATCAATTGCTCTCTTGAGTAGTGCCCCAAAGGGATTTCTCTTTTCTGTGACCTATTGTCTGATAAATGGACACTGTCCTAAGGATAGTCAACAATGCTCAGGGTCTCTTGTAAATTCCTTAAAAATTTTTGAGTCTAACAGGCTTGTTGCAGGATTTCATACTAAAGTTAAGTTTTCTTTGTTCTCCCTTACACTGGAATACAGGTGGCCAATCTATTTGTGAAAATTCCTCATAATACAAAACCTAAAATATAGCATACAATTTAGCCTATCAACTACTATCACCCTGTCCATTAGTACTAAAAATTTACTTACTACAAGGATTATATGCCACCACTATATATCTTTTTTTTTTTCCCCAGAGCCATCCATAAACCAAACATCTCTCTTTTTTTTTTTTTTTTTTGCGGTACTGGAGATTGAACTCAGGGGCGTTCTACCTCTGAGGTATACCCCCAACGCTATTTTTTATTTATTTTTGAAACAGGGTCTCACTAAGTTGTGGAGGGCCTCACTAGCTAGCTGAGCTGACCATGAACCTGGATCTTCTGGTCTCATCCTCCCAAATGCTGGGATTACAAGCATGTGCCACCACGCCCGGCTTTTTCTTTAGGTTTAAGGTTGTCATTATCTTTTTCCCCACTTTACCATTAATTCTTCAGGTAACTTTGAAGTCCCTAGTTTAGCAATGAAATTCCCATAACCAAAAGGAAAATGTTCCACAAGAGTGGAAAGAAGTAAGATTCCTGGTTTATAGTACATATGGGAAGCTTAAACACATTTTAATTTGTAATTTTCCACAGGACTCATAGACTCTCTGGTACCCTACAGAAATAAGATTTTTATTTCTTTTATGGTGTCTGGTGGCCTTGGACCTGCAAAACCTAAAGAAAGACAGGTTTAGTTTTAAAGCATCTTATAAAGTCTCAGGAAAGTTTTAGATATCAGTGCCATACTATATTTTTTCTGTGAGCCTAAAAGCAGAAGTACCATTATAAATTATGATGTAAGCTATAAATAGGAACCAAAGTCAGAAGATACCTAGTTAAATTATATGAGGAATCATTTTTAGGTTTATATTTGTGGTTCCTAAATTTTATTATGACCATCTATAAATGAATATAATTACAGGTGTTCAAACACTGGGTATTCTAAACCATGCCTCTCTGATTAAAAATTGGGATATATATATATACATATATATGTGTGTGTTTATATATTAATATCCATATATGTCAAATTTAAATGGTAATTTGTTTATATCATCAAATATGGTCAGAGCTATTATACAAACTGGATTTGTTTCGTCCCTAATAATTTTGTTTTGTATTTTCCTTATATATCTTTGTAATTGTTGTTTGTTAACACTACAGATGTACAGCTTCTAACAGAGTAACCTAAACAGTGTTTTAATAGCTATTACTTGATAAACAGATTCACTGTAATATTGACCCTTGTTCATTAAAAATGATTGGTGAAACCGACCTTCTGGGTGTTCAACAACTGAGACTTGGAGAACAATCAGGAAATAAAACAGTTAAGGAGAGAACAGCTAATATTTTGGCTCTTGCCCTCCAAGGTCAATGGAAATCTTAAGGGCCTTGCAATTCTTTTAAGTCATCACCTCCCTATCAGGGTGATCACAAAGGCCCCAGAGACTGGGAGCCATCAGAATATATTCTGCAAAAAGAAGGGTCATGGAGAGTGAAATGTCCCCTATGCTTAACAGAAAGCCAAATGGCCAGCAAGATCATGATCCATCCTGGCAGATGGCACAACTGGTACAGGAAAAGCCTCACAAAGTCCCTAAGAGTAATGCTCAGGAGACCTCACTAACCTTAACAGCAAATTTTTTGTAAAAATTAATGCGTCCCAACATTGGGCTACCTACTTGGTCTTGAATACCCAGCAGGAAAGAACAACCAAAATCAAGTGTGCTTCTGGGATTTAAAAAAAAAAAGTCATACTCAAGAAGGACTTTAGATAAGCAAGGGAGGTAGAAGTGGTCTAGGGTGAGGAGAAGAGGGAGAATTAATGAAGAAAACAGTTCAACTGGCATTTTGTACATACGTGATAATACCTATGTCAATTTCAGCATCATGTATGGGGAAGAGGGGAAAGAACTGAGGGGAAGGTCACCAGGTGCTGTGTGCATGTATGTCACTATCACTCTGATTTACATTATGATGTGAAAATATAATGCACCATTAAAAGTATAAAATGCATTATAAACATGACACATCATCAGTAACACAGACTCTGATTACATTTCAGTTTCAGTTATCATGAATTATAAATGAATTTTATCAGGAATCCTCTTGAGGAAACAAAGATGAACCTTAGGTGTATCTCATTTCTGCCCTATACACAAACCATAAGATACCCCAAATTTGTTGAAGTTATTTATCCATGTTTTTCTAAAGAAATGATAAATGTCTATCTTTTCAATATATAGACATAAAACTCAGATAGTTATTAATTAATTTAATAATTTAGCTTCAATTGGTGAAGAAAAAATCTACTTTAGAAAACGATAAAATATTTTAAATCATTTGCTTGAATTACATTAATAGAGTTGTCAATAATTATAACACACCACATATATTGATTCTTTCCGTGAGCTAAATACTTTGCAAACATTTTGTCATTAATAATCATAATAAGATCTATTTTAAAGACTATGAGTCTACTGAGGAAGAAAGGTTAAGTTTAGAAAGTTTAGAAAGGTTAAATGATTTTCCTAAAGTTAGAAAGACAAAAAGTGGTAGATCCAGTTATTCTGATCTGTCTGGTTTTGGCACTATTAATTTTCATGTTGTAAAATAATATCTCCTGACATTGTATTAGGTCCTAGGCCTGTAGCATCTAAAACTACACAATTCTTATCTTTAAGGATCTTATAATCGAGGAAATACTTTTAATCTGGTGGAACCCTGAGCTACTGAAATGTTGCTAGTACAAATTGAGATATACTTGGGGTATGAAATGCACATTTTATTTTATAGGCTCAGTATTAAAAAATTCAAAATGCAATGAATCATGTTAATAATTTTATATTGATTGCATTCTGAAACTAATATTGTAGATGCATTTGTTGAAGAAGATACATTAATGTCATCTTTATTTTTTTTTAATGTGAGTACTGGGAAATTTTGAATTACTTATGTTTCCTGCATTATCTTTGGATTTGGCAAAGCTGACTTAGGAGGTGAGTAAACAGAGAACTTTAGTGCCGTTTAACTAGAATTTCAAAAGACATGAGCAAAGAGGAAGGCCTGAATAATAATGGGATTTCGTGGGAGATGTGAGAGTTACAGACAAGTAGTTATGAAAAAACAACAACAACAACAAAACAAAAACCAAGGGAAAGGTATTTCAATAAGAGAAAATAAAATGGATTTTGAATAGAAGAAATTCCACATATATCTGTATAAGAGAACTCTACCTTTCCAGTAAATACTGCCTGTGTAGTTACAGATAATTATGAACTTGGTAAAGAACTTCAGGTTCTATTGGTAATATTAATGGTCTTTTTTCACATTTGTAATCCACATCTCCCTTTTTTTCAAAGATGTTTCTTGGATCTAGTTTCCTTAAAAGTGTCTCTAAGGCCGGGCGTGGTAGCGCACGCTTGTAATCCCAGCATTTGGGAGGCTGAGACCGGAGGATCAGGTTCGCGGCCAGCCTTAGTTACCTAGTAAAGCACTCCACAATTTAGTGAGATCCTGTTTTAAATAAAGAATAAAAAATAGGACTGAGGGTGTACTTCGGAGGTAGAATGCCGAGTTCAATCCCCAGTACCGCAAAAAAAAAAAAAAAAAAAATCAGTGTCTCTATGATCCAAGCAAAAGTACCTTCTTAAATCAGGCAAATTGAGATATACTTGGAGTATGAAATGCACACTTTGTTTTACAAGCTCAGTATGAAAAGAACCTCAAAATGCAATGTATCACATTAATCATTTTCTACTGATTGAATAAAACACATCTCAACTTTAAGATTGAGATGTGTCTAGATGGTGGAGTACTAGCACCTTCCTCCACTTGATTGTTCTGTTCCAATGGTTCATGGTCTGAGCACATCCATTCCACTTGCAGAAGGGAGACATGCTAAGGTTCTTATGAACTTGGGGTTGGACAATAAAAACCCATGTTTATGCTACAAAAGAATCAGGGAAGAGTACACTCCTGAAGTGTCTTCTAGATGGACAGCTCTAACTGAGGAACCAGAAACCTATATGCAGAGGAGTCTTCCTAGGAGGAGAATGGGGAAAGGGCAGAGAAGTCAGTCAGTACATACAGAAGCACACATATTCTTGTCTCTTAAAGGAATAAGTTTTTCTCCATTTATGTCCCCAAAGCACTTAGGTTATTTTCCAAGCTTATTTATTCTTGTTATTGTATAGCAATTCCTTTAGATATCAATGTTTTATCCATCACTAGATAGCAGGCTCTTTGATTTCTAAGGTCTCATGGTAGCCTCTCTGTCCTCATGAATAGTAGGACATCTCAAGTCGTCCACAGATGTTTACATGAATACAAGAAAACACAAATGAATGAATGAATCAATAATCAAACAATTAATACATTAAAATCCTGACTTTATCATTAACTTGCCAAGAATTTCATGCAAAGCTCAATATTCTGTGGTCTTATGTATCAGGATATAAACTTTAAGGAGTCTCTCTCTTCTGTTTTATAGCCCATTTATTAGGGAAGTAAAAGAAAACAATAGCAACATCAGCAATATATTTTATGTCAAACTTAAAATCTATATAATAATAAAAATGTACCAAGGGCTTTTTCCCCCTTGTTTTATTCAGAAACCCATCCTTTCATAAAGAAGGAAAAGTTTATCTACTTGATTTTTAATTCATAAGGATATATTATGAATACAAGTCCTTGAAGTTATTTAGATGTTTTAAAAATATATATAACCATGAAGTAACCAAAATGATTCAGTTTTTTATTATTTTACTTAAAAGACTCATGACTTTTCATCAACTTTGTGTGTGTGTGTGTGTGTGTGTGTGTGTGTGTGTGTGTGTGTGTGTGTATTCTCTCTTCAGGTTTCAAATAGAGCCTGGAACACATATATTCAATGCATGCTGTCTGGTAGTACGTGAACTGAAACAAATACACCTGAAATTATGGAGAGATTTCCCTAGGCTGTATGTTGCTTTCTAAATTAGTGTGTATTTGTGGAGTCCCTGAGTCAGAGTATTTTCTATTTTCATTTATCCTTCTCCAAAGTTTCTAAGGATAATTCTAACTAGCATTTATTCAAGATCAATTTTAGAAGAAATAAGTTACAATAAGACACAGCCTTGTGAAGAATATCTTAAGTAACTCTTTGTACATTGACTGGCTCCACATTCAGAGCTAAAGTTATTTTATACACTGCAATTAAGTTGAAATGGTGATATAGTGGCTTAATACCTTTTATAAAATTGCAATACTTTTGACATATCACATATTTTCATGCTCTGAAAAACTCTAGCACAGTAAATTACTCTGAGAATTACACTGCACCTATTTTTTGCAGAGCACAAATTTTCATCAAATTTATTTATTCACTCAATGTACGTTTACTGATCAACTTGGCTGTAATCTACATACCATGATAAAAAGATGAATAGCAGAACTCCTGCCTTCATGATTACACAGTCTCATTTCATCTCTCTCTCTCTCTACTCATAAACACAAAACACACATACATACACACACACACACACACACATATATATACATATATACACATATATGCATTCATATGTATATATACATACACAAAGATAATTAAAATATAGTCAGTAGGCTATCAATCTCACTAATATATGTGGGGAAGGGTGAGTAGCAGGGTGGGATCTGGAGGGACACAGATCAAGTGCTGCGTGCATGTATTTTGGTATCACTTCTAACCTACTATGATGTATGATTACAATGTACCAATAAAAGTATAAAATAGGGGAGATGCCCATGTGATATAGGACAAAGCCACATTTGAATTCTGTCAGATTAGCACTTGCTCTGTCAAAACTAATTTCTTTTAAGATTCTTGAGTTAATTTAATAAATACCCCCCAAACAATTATAAAATTATAATTCTCATATTTATTCTTCAATCATGTGTATTTATGGACATATAGTTCATTTACCATCATCCATTAGTATTAGTAAATATTAAAACATAATATAGGCAAAATGTATTACTATATATACATAGATATAGATATAAATGAGTAGAAAAACTAATGTAAGTTGAAAAAGAGTAGAATCAAGATAGCATTACATATGCAATAAATTTATTAGAAGAGAAGGTGAGGATAAGCCTTTAGACATATATGTAAAGAGAGGAAGGAAAAAATCTTCCAAAAGTATCTCAGAGTGCACCAAAATTATAAAAATTTTCAACCAGGGCAATGGGGAGTCCTCAAACCAAATTCATTTTCTGTTTTCCACCAAAAAGGGACATGCTTATGCCTGCAAGTACTCTGTCACTGGCTTAGAGCAGTCTGTACAGAAAATAACCTATTGGGAATTCATAGGTAAATCTCAAAGGGCAGAAGCTAGGCCCAGTAGCCAATCTTGTTTCCAGAGCAGGAGATGTGAGTAGATTATTTTATACTACCTCGGGCACTTGGTCCATGGTGGGAGATTAGAAATGTCTGCCCCAAAGAAACATGATATCCAATCTAAGATTTAAAAATTGGGTAAAGATATGGCCAGATGAAAGCAGAGATATGGTACTCAACCAACAGGAAGGTGTAGCTTGAGTTAAGTTAGGAATAAGGGAAAGGGATGCTAATTGAGAAAGTTATTTGCAATTTGATATTGATTAAGCATAAAATACAAGCAGGAAGTGATGAAGGATGAGGTAAGGCAAAGAACAAATAAAAAAAACCAATGTGTGTTGCAGTGCAATAATCCATTGGGTAATGGAGAGCCACTGAAAAAATATAATCATATGAATTTTACTAGGTAACTAGGGTATATGCTGCAGATGATAGACAAGAATAGAGAAATCTAGATCCAGTTGTAACTTTTTAGTAAGATAAATACTAGTATTTGAGCAGTGGTCATAGAAATTAAGAAGAGATATTGCATATTGTTTTCAGTATGTAAAATAAGCAAAATGTAGTTGTGGGACATAAAATAATAAGATTCAAAGATGGCTGTAGTAGTCTGTCTTAGTTGTCTAGGTGGATGATGGTAATATTAACCCAAACTAAAAGAGGAATAATGGAATGGTATCAAAGAGTGTGTACAATGTGAGAAGATCAGTTAACTAAGTGCAGAGCTTTTGGTAACACCAATTTTCTTAGGTGGAAAGAAAAGAAAGAGGTCACAGGAACAGAAAAGACACTATTAGCAAAGCATCAGGAAGCTTCACACAAAGTAGAATTACAGAATATATCATCAGGTTTGAAGAAGAGGGTTCATTAACAGCTTGGCACAATGGTGTGTAGGCACTGCTGCTACTGGCTTTTGAGGGCTGACTATCAAACATCTAGAATCTTACAAGCCAGTTTTTAGGGCCAGCCATAATTAAAAGCTAAATGTTATAAGCTGTAATAAAATAAATAATTTAAAAACAACTAAGTGATAGTGCACTCCCATTACTCAGGAGACTGATTCAGGAGGATCATAGATTCATGCCTAGCTTTAGAAACCTAGCAAGACCCTCAGCAACCTAGAGATACTATTTCCAAATAAAAAATAAAATAGATCTGGGGGTATAGGTTGTAAATAGAATGCCCCTGAGTTCAATCCCTAGCACCACAAAATACATACATACATACATACATAATTACTCAAAATGCAGCAAGTCTTGGTTATGTTACTACATATTACTACTCTATGATTTTAGGTTATTGATACCTCTTATATTTGTGTAGTGAAAATACCTTATAATAGGCTATGCAACTTTTCCCAGCTCTGTTTAGTAACATCATACAGGTAGCTTGAAATCAGCCATCGTTAGAGTATTTATACCATAGGAACTGGTAAGTTTTTTTTTTTCTTGGAATATCATCTACTAGTGGGTTTCTCATCATAGGTAACCTAAGAAGCACATTTTCAG
Organism: Graphiurus murinus; assembly: GCA_004027655.1. Classification (NCBI taxonomy): domain Eukaryota; kingdom Metazoa; phylum Chordata; class Mammalia; order Rodentia; family Gliridae; genus Graphiurus; species Graphiurus murinus. The sequence goes on along the minus strand of PVLC010024411.1, from coordinate 11,508 downwards.
TCAAAATAGGTTGAAGAAGGAACAAATTTAGTTCACTAGATATGCAATTAGGACCTTAGGATGTTAAGCTCTATTCCTTCAGGAATGGATTAGGACTAGCAAAAAGAGACCTAGGTTTCCTTATGGGCTCTATGTAGGAAATGACTAAAACTACCCTAGAACTGGGGACAACTAAAATATTAAGGCCTTTCCCTAATTAAAGGCTCAAGACATGGCCAGATGAATGGGCTGCCTTTGATGAGAAGAATCACTTTCTCTCTGGGATGAAAAAGATAGCATGAAGTATGAATGTAGCTAGAGTGGGAAAAGGGAGAGGTTGGTAGAAAATGAAGGTAAATGGGATATTAGATCCTCAGATATCCCTGATCCTGATAAAGTAGGAAGCTTGGTCATTATCTGGGACTGTGTTAAACTGGACTGGAAAGGTAGCAGATGTCAATGAGTATGGGACAAAGGATCCAGGGGCACTGTTAAGGGCCAAGTTGGGATAGCAACCTCCAGTACACTTGCTGGAGTTCTGGACATCTGGATTCAACTGCTGGGGTGCAAGTTTGAGGAAATGTCACACTCTAAGGTTGGGCATGAGGTGAGGAGGGCAGAATAGCAAGGATACAGGAGACAAAAAGATGCTGGAATGAGAGTAACTGACATGAGCAACCCAGACTGTGAAAAGGAGGAAGACAGGCCAGGAGGAAATGGAAAGCCCCCAAAAAGGATATGGAATTTGATAACAGATTTGCCAAGAGCCCCTGGAACCCCAAGTGAGGCAAAGGCAGTAACCTGGCCTGCAGATTCCCAGAGTGGAGGTGTTGTTTAGAACAGTCAGTGTAGTTAGGATAAAGGATACTGTTTCTGTGAAGGACACTTTGGGGCCCTGTTCCAGTCTATAGGCCATGTCACAGAATGGATACAGATATATATATATATCCATATTTTATATTTGACATCTCTTATATTTCTGTAGTGAAAATACTATGTAATTGGGTGTTTGTCTATGCTTCCTATATATATGAAGTTTCATTGGTGTGAGGGAAGAAGGCTTTCCTGGGGCAGAGCATTTTGTGTTTGGGCTACTATTAGGCATTGGCCCAAGAATTAATGGGAGTATTTAGGGATGAACAAATGGTCTTTTAATGTAAACTTTGCAGTGATCTCTGACCAAAAGCAATAATCTTTAATCTGTACATACAGGGCTGTAATTCCTAATTGTAAAATCAATTAAATGAAAAGACACACATATATTTTCTCCCTAAATAACCTGGGTGAATCAGTATCAGTGCAGAATCTCAAACTATAGTTACTCTCTGTCACTTTGACTCACATGTGAGTTCCTGGGCCTGGGATGGATAAACAGAAGAAACAACATCAGTAACTTTGTTGGAAGCTGGTTTTTCCTTTATTTTGAATCCTTACTTATAATGAAAAAAAAAAAAAAAACTTCAGATCTGTATGTCTGACTGGGTTTCATGTTAATTGGAGTTTAAGTAAATCCCTTTTCTTCTCTAGATCTGTTTCTCTCTGAAAATATGGGATCGGGATTTGTGACCATTTTAGCCAGAGATCCTATGTTGCCACTGTCTCTGCTTCATTTGCACCTTTCTCAGCAGACTCTTTTTTTCTCTGCTTAGCTATCAGTGACAGAAAATATCTACTACCTCTGATTCTGCCTTGACCTTATGGTCCCAATTCCAGGAATTTTTTGTTCACAATTTTGACTTTTAATACTAGCATTGAGAAAGAAAGATCCATTTGGTTTTTCTTGGATGAGGTACTCATTAAGCTGTGGTATGGTGGCCAAAAATCCCTGGACATAAGCTTGCCATGAATAGAACAAATACCTTACTAAGAAGAAGGCATGGATCAGACATGCTTCTTAAACATCTCAGAAAAGGGCTTAGGAGGCTACTTTATTTCTAGATGTGTGAGATTTTTTGGTTCTTCAAGCTCCTTAGTGGTTTTATGCAAAGTTTCAACTATATCTGTACGTTTGCCTCCATGTGCTATTTTATAAAGCTCTTCATCCTGTTAGGTCTCCCTGTTGCAAGTTTCTGCTTCAACACTCTGTGTCTTTCCTTTATCCATGTTCAGCACAGGGTTTGCGAACATAATTTGTATAATGGAAATGTTGATGACTGGTTTCCTGACTCCCTCCTTCCCACACATATCTCTAGAGAGCCCTGGAAACTGACATAGCCTTTCACTACCACAAACGCCCTCATTTCAAACTACTCAGCTGGGTAACTGTATTCATTACAAACATAACTAAAAACTCATAAATTGTATGTGAAGACTGAGTATGTGTCAAGAAATAGCAAACATAAGGAAAGAAAGACCAGAACATGAGATTAGATGAAGCTGATAAAACAGCCACAGAGAAAAAAAAATACGTATTAAAGACTTATTATATGCTTTAAATTCTATTCCAAAGCCGGGCGTGGTGGTGCACGCTTGTAATCTCAGCATTTGGGAGGCTGAGACTCGAGGATCCGGGTTCTCGGCCAGCCTCAGCTACTTAGTGAGCCCTTGTTTCAAAATAAAGAATAAAAAATAGGACTAGGGGTATAGCTCGGAGGTAGAATGCTCCTGAGTTCAATCCCCAGTACCGCAAAAAAAAAAAAATTCTATTCCAATTTCCAACTTTGATCTTGTTATTTATTTATTTATTTATTTATTTATTTATTTATTTATTTTTGCGGTACTGGGGATTGAATCCAGGGGCATTCTACTTCCGAGGTACATCTCTAGTCCTACTTTTTATTCTTTATTTTGAAACAGGGTCTCACTAAGTTGCGGAGAGCCTCACTAAGTAGCTGAGGCTGGCCACGAATCTTGATCCTCCAGTCTAGCCTCCCAATTACTGGGATTACAAGCATGCGCCACCACACTCGGCTTATCTTTTACTTTTATGCCATTGGATTACCATATACCAAGAGTGTTAACATGCAACTTTAAAAGGAATCAGAGGTCACTTAAAAAGGGCAGGAGGAGAAGGGCTGCTAAGTAAGCTTGGGGTGGTTGGGAGTGTCAGGGAACATAGCTCAGAAGAAGAGACCAGAAATTTGGGCTCATCATAATATATAAAATGAGCTGTTGTACCTGAAGCTGGAGACGAACCACACATGCTGGATGTACCATTTTAGATTTGTTTCCCTTTGCCAGAATTGTTAGCATATAGAGTTCCCTTTTCCTCATCTTCCCACCCCCTACCCACCTAGATGACTCTTCACCCCTGCAGGCTGTTTACATCAAATCCTGCTGGATGAAGAGGTGGCCATCTCCCAATTACTCAGGCTTCCCATGAGCAACTCCAGTGCAAGTTCAAGTTTGCTTCTTGCTCTTTAGTTGATAAATTCTGACAGCATGTCAGTGCTGTCTTCCCTTCAATAGCCATTCAATATTGATGGGTAGAGCAGGTATGCTTCTTGGGGTACAAATAAAATGATTGTCTGAATTACAAGTCCCCTTCAAGAGCATAATTCCCCTGTTATCTGGATGGAAAGTGATGCTGTCTCTGTCATGTCATATTACAGTTCTGGAATGACAGTGATGTACATGTGCTGGCTCCTGAAAGAACCCTTGGAGTCACACGTGCTGGCACATACTCATAACCCCACGTACTAGGAAGGCTGAGATAGGAGGATCGCAGGTTCGAGGTTGGTGTGCAGTAACTTAGTGAAACCCTGTTTTAAAAGAAAAATGAACAAAAGCTATGGATATAGGTTAGAAGAATGCCTCAGGGTTCAATCTCTAGTACCCCCCTCCAAAAAGGAAAGAAAGAAAGAAAGAAAGAAAGAAAGAAAGAAAGAAAGAAAGAAAGAAAGAAAGAAAGAAAGACCCCCTGGCAAACTAAGCTGGATCCAAAAATCATACCCAACTCTTCACTGAAGTCCTCTGTCATATATCTGCTCTACTTCAACAAGGGTAGAAGAGCTTTCCTCGAGTGGGTGTCAGCAGGCCAGATTGTCATCCAAGGCCCACTGGGAAATGTGTGGGGCACTGTCAAATGTCTTGGTGAAAAGACATTGCTACTGGCATTTAGTGCCAGGAAGCCAGTTCATCGCTGCCAAAACTTACACTGGGAAAATACTAATATGGCTTTATAGCTCGCCAGAGCAGACTTCTTAGGATGAGCATAGGACTCCCTCTCTTCTACTATAAGCCCCTTTTTCTCACCAACCATGCTGAAGAGATCCCCAAGCCCACTGTGAATCTGTCATGTAAGTCAGTGTTCTTCAAGCCATTTGAGTCACACAGCCTTTGGAAAGATTGCAAAAAATAACTACATATCCCCACACACATTTGTTAGTTGACATCTACAATTTTTCATCATAAATATAAATAGTTGCAGGGGATGTAATTTAGAGCCCATTGTAAAAACTAACACTTTAATGTAAAACTGTTACATCATTCTTGTAAGTGTATTCAATAGAATCTAAATACTAGGGTGATTTTACTACCAACCATAATCCATTTTAAAAATACATGAATAAGCTCGTCTTTAATAATAAGAAATTTTATTTGTTATTTTTTCTCCATGAGTTGTATTTCCAATCCACTTCCCCTAGAGAATTTTATCCAAATGTAATTTATTTGTTATGCTTGAAAGTGTTTTATTGATCAACCTATCAAACTTCTCTGAAACAAAAATATATATGTAAATTAGATTTTTCCCATTTCCTGGAACATAAAACTCTTAAGTGTTAATTTTTTCTTCTTGATTGAGTTATTACAATTATTACTCATATTAATCAAAACCTTATACATGTATTGTAACATTAATAATTATTTTTAAAAAGCAAAATTTTATTGTAAATGCATCTTAGTCAAATATTTCTTAAATTATTTCATGTATTCATGGATGACTATTACTTATACATAGAATAAACAAAATTAATATTCATTTCTTTCTTATTTTTAATTTTTTTATAAATATAAGCATTAAGGAAACTTTTTCACACACCTAGGTGGGTGGGAATGGACATATTTTCTTTTTTTTAAATTTTTTATTGTAGTAATTCGTGCAATGAGATTTTCTCATAGCAACTTATTTCATTTTTATCTACTTCTGAATAATATTCCCAAGATCATAGCATTATCTGTCATCAAAAATTATTTTTAATGATTCATCAGTTGACAGTTTTATTAGGTCCTTCTTCAATGTCTTTGAAAACAAAGAATAGACAACCCCATTTCCAAAGGATTTATTACCCAGACTTTGGCCTTTCTATTTCACAATTCTTCACTTGAATGTTGAGTTGTCCTTTATTCAGTGTACATGAGGTTTTTTTCTGCTTAAGCAGGGCACCTAAAGGAAGCTAGAGTAGATGAGCAGTTCCCCATTTTTTTTTAACATAAAAAGATACATTCTCAAGGAAAAGCTGAAACTTTAATTGATTTCACATTTTCCTGAACCCTACAAATTTCTGCAGTCATCAAGGCTTAGGAAAGATCTACACAGAAGTTGTGACAGATCTCTGTTACCTTAGCTCCTGTTGATTATATTTTGGTCAATCAAGTATGGACAGATGGATAGATGATAGACATATGATAGATAGATAGATGATAGATTATCAGACAGATAGATATCCTTTTTAAAATTCAGCCTACTAAATAAGTGTAAAATAATCTATTTTTCCTTCTATATTGTCATATATGCTGTTCTAACTAGACCCCTGTTATAGCTCATCTAGACTGGATATGATCTGAAATACATCACAAGACCTATAATGTAAGCCACATAAGAAATTTAAATTTAGTAGTTATATTGCACTAAATTTTCTAGTAGCTATATTAAAAGAAGAAAAAAGAGATAAACATACTCAGGAGACTGAGACAGAATGATCACTGGATCCCAGGAGTTTAAGACTAGCCTCAGTAACAGAGATGCCAGCCTCAAAGTCAAACAAAAAATCAAGAAGAAAAGTTCTGTTAATAATATGCAACTTATTTCACCCATTATATATATATATATATATGTATATATATATATATATATGTATATATATATATATATTATATACATATATAATTACCATTTCAACATATATAAGAATCGAGAGTGATGTATTTCATATCTCTTTGTATATATAAGTCTTTGAAATTCAGTGTATAGTTTCCATTTGCAGCACATCTCAGTTCAGACTAGTCACATTTTAAATACATTTCAGACATTTTTTGCTATACTTCCTTGTTACCATATCCCATAATGTCATTTAAAAACACCTGGCTTCAGTGGTAGAGCACTTGCCTAGCATGATACAGGCCCTGAATTAATTCCCTAGCACCACAAACCAACCAATTTTCACCTGAACTTTGAATGGCTCTTCTGTGGTCTTCAGTACAATTTCATACTATGTAAATGGTTTACATTCCTTGAACAGTTCCAGTTCATATCTCTAATCTCAGTGCTCACCATTTTTCTTCCAAGCTGTAGACCACCATCAGTCTCAGCTACACATACTCATTTTTCTTCTCATCTGTGCTCTCTTTCCAGATCTTGCTATGCCCCTGTACCTTTACCCCCATCCCTTGAGGTCAAAAGTTTATTACACAGACTTGCAGAGAAGCTGGGCTAAATAAATGAGCCACTTAATGAGTAAGTTACTTCGTAAGTGTATTTAACAGATACCTCTACAATAGAATTCTTAAAAAATAGGCAGCAATTATTTTTGTAGAAAGACTTGGGAGAGCTTGTGGGAGGACATGTATAGCATCTCTTTTTGCTTAAATATAAAGATAGTTTCTCAATGTGGTGGTGGGGACAAGACACCTGGCTGGGCATTTGTGTGGGCTTCTTCTATCAGATTAGATAAGGACTGTGAAAATGAGCAGGAGAGGGAAAGGTACCTTCATCTATAGGACAAAAACACTTTTCCAAGCCCAGATCTCACAACTAGCTGCTCAAAGTGATTCATAGTCTATCTTTAAAGAAAGTAGTTTTCCCAAAGGGATGAGTCAAAAGATGCAAGTCCCTTTGACTATGCTGATACTTGGAGATATTAGGCACTCCTCTCCCTCATGGCTTTTAAAATGAAAGACATAATCAATAGCCCCAGTGTTGGAAGTTGATAATGGAGGCTGTGTGGAAGTCTTCCCCATTCTCACTATTGATATAATAGAAGGCTTTGTCAAAAGTTAAAAGATAATATCATACTGCAGAACCAGCCAAATTAAGGTAATTAGAATGCCTGTTCTGTGGCTTCACAGCCCAGCAGGAATCCTAAGCTTTCAGAAAGCTGCTTTCTTCTCTTCTTTTGTTGTCATTTCTTTAAACAAACTATTAGTTATTTATACACCTTGATCCTTAGCACAGTGATGGTATTTAGGGATGCAATGATAAATTAGACTACTTGCTTACCCTGAGGATTTTGAAATCTAGGGAGGGGAAGAGAAATCCTCACTACCCCAGTCTAGTACCTGACTACAGAGAACTCAAGTAGAATTTGTAAATAGTGATTCAATTTTGGGATGGCTAGTGTTGATGAATGGGGGCTATGATTGTCCTCCCCTCTTTACACATATTAAAATTTCTTTTGAGAATTCTTTTGTGTTTAAAACATTGCTTGGTAAAATTGAAAACTAAAATCTGTTTCTGGAGAACATTTCAGCAGAACCTCTACTATATAAAGAGTTTAGACAAGTCATCCCTCTACCCAGCCCAGTAGCACTCATGTGAGATGCTCGGGAACTCACTGGAAAGATTATGAGCTTATTATTTCAGAAACTCTGCATGTGAATGATTTTCATGCAACTTTTTGTTTGCCTAGAAGACCACGTCCAGATATGGCAAACAGGGAAAATATAATATTTTGCTAAACTCCCTATTAAACACCAGGGTATTTGTTTGCCATTGTTATTAATTACCCCGATATCTGTGAGCAAACAAGAGTTCTATCTTTCTTACTTAATTGAAATTTTATTATAAGTAAATAGAATATTGGAAATTACCACATGTGTATGCACATACACAGCTACAGGCTTTTAAGTCATTTGCTCATTAAAGAAAGAGTGTTTGCATTCTTTCCAAATGGAATGTACTATGTTGGTGCTGAGGAAAAGGAATCTAGACCTGCTCAAGCTGAGGCCCTACTATGTGCTGTGCTCTTTTCATGCATATACTATTCTATCAAATCTTTAGGATAATTAGTGGCATTTATATTCTTGTCTCCATTTTAGAAGTGAAGAATCAAAGATGTAGAGACATTAAGTAATTTCCACAAAGCCACATAGTAAATGGTAGAGATAACATTTATTTAAACCTATGTGTTGAACTTTAAAGTATGATGTCTAATCTAAGACCTTGCTTCCCCAAAACAGTACCCAAAGATAATGTCTTTTTTCCACTTGTACCTTCCTGTCAGTCTAAATCAGTGGATCTCCACTGGGAGTGATTGTGGAACATTTGGCATGGTCTAGAAATATTTCTGATGGCAACAACAAGGGGTCTGCGACTTAATACCTAGTTGGTAAAGTCAAGAGATATTCCTAAACCTCCTACAGTAAATGCCACTGGCCACAATGCAGAGCAGTCCAAAATATCAGTAGTGACAAAAGAGAAACCCTGGTATAAATGAGGACAGAAAATATATGAGCTAAAGTTCTTATAGTTGCTATCAACAAAAATTGACAATAGTTACCTTAATTTTTGAGATATATTGAAAAGTATGAAAGTATGTGTGCCATTAAAAGAGGAATTAAACAGCCCAAGACTCAGGAGCAGATGGCTTCTCAGGAGTCACTGTAATAGAAATTCCTAGGCTTCTTTCTCTAGAGAACTATGTAAACATGCTTTGCTCTGCTTCAAGAGCAGTCTGACTGGGGGTGTAGCTCAGTAGTAGATCACTTGCATGTGCAAGGTCCTGTGTTAAATCCTTAACATTGCAAAACAAAACAAAACAAAACCCAAACAAAGAATAGTTATTCCCTCTCTTTAGGCAAAGATATGTCAAATAAACTCAGTTTGGGTCAGGTGACTGTGCCTGGATAATCCAGTAGAATGGGACCCACCCATTTGTATGGAGACTATATCCATAAAAAGGAGCTTCCCAAATAGGGCTACCACCCAGCTGTATCACTGAGTCCTGGGTTGAATCAGTATTCAGGGTGTCACTTGAGTATCTTCTTCTTTTGGATTCCAACCAGATGATCTCTCGAAGCTTTAAAGCAGTTAGGACTTGACTAGATCTTATCTCTGAAGCGATAATTTATCAGCTTATGAACATAAATGTTTTTTTTCTTAGCTGTTTGTAAGGTGGGCCTTTGCTATGGTTCTCATCTTGCCTACAAAGTGGCAAGTTCATTCTCTCATCCTAGTACCAGAAGGAACTACCATTAATTCAGTTTGATATTCAGCAAATGTTTACAGAGTATCAATTATGTTTTTAATCACCATAGTAAATTATTCTCATCTATCATTTCACAATAACTCTTTGAGGAGAGTAAGACTCCAAGAGGTGAAGTTATGTGACAATTCTGCAGAGTTAGTGAGCAAAGGAGCCAAGAGGTGAACACAGGTGTGCAGATTTTTCTCACTCTCCATCCTGCCCCTTCCAGTCTTTCAATCCTGTGACCTATAATTTGAATCTCCTGACATCTTCAGGGGCTCCTGGTCCTCTGGCCTCAGGTAGGGTTTGGCCAATGGAAGACAAGAACAAGATCAGGCTGATAAGAGGAAAGAGAGGCTAAAGCATTTCTCTTCCTTTCTTCCTGCAGGAAAGCAATAGCTTCACTTTCCATTATTTCAGTTGCTGGTGAGTGAAACTTTCTTGATGGCTCTGGCTCCCACAGATGCGGCGACTCTGACTTCTCTGGTCTAGTGGTGGGAATGTTTTCTTGCTATTGTTTGTCCCTCTCTTGGAACTTCAATTTTTATTTTCTTTCACATTGACTTTTTTTAACCTAGACTTTTTAAATGAAAATTGTCTTTTCATTAAAATGTCTTAACTTAAGCCTATCTGACTGGAATTCTAGTCTGAGTGGAATTCTAGCTGTTCTACTGGAGTACTTTGACATATTCTAGTCTCTCCACAGCCATGGACATGCTGTTCCCCTACATTAACTGGGCCTTACTGGGTTCAGAATCAGAGCCAACTCAAGTGTCCCACTGGAAATTCTCAGTGCCTTAACCTGGGACCACAACTTGGGAAATGTAATTTTTGGTGAATACCAATTCTCAAATTTCATTTGATGCCTTTTATAACTATCAGTAGTTTATCAATAACTTAAAATATTTCCTTAATAAAATTCTAATTGCATTTATCTTGGTTTCTCGGAAGCTCTGAGTAAAATTAATAATCAATGACATTAATTTTATTAGTTTTCAGAACATTTTGATTACTTTTTCCTACTATTTACATATATTAAATTTTATCATGTATTGCATATAAATGTGTTTATTATAGATGGATAGATAGTGTGTATGTGTGTATTTGCTACATCTTAGTACTTTTTAAGGAAAGGTGACTTATATGTTATTTATAATAGAAAAACATTTTGTGGCAAGAGAAAAAAACTGAAATTACTGGAATTAGACTAGATACTTTGCTTCAACATGAAATTGCAGAGCTTCTTTAAAGTGAAAGTTGTTTTTTTTTTCCTTTTGTGAAGTGAAAATCATGTCCGATTTATGTTAATTTGTATAAAATCACTTACCTTTGAAATAGATTCTTAAGTGTATGTTTGAATTATAATTTTTAGTTGTACTTTGAATACCAAGGAGAGTGATGTTGTTGATAGTATTTACTTCTAATTAATTAGTAATCAGCCTTGTTTTAGGAGATAGAGGTTAAAAACTTCCAGCACTCCAGCTGTATAAAGAGCAAGATAAAAAGGCTACCCATCATCATCCTCTGAGGCAAGAAGAGTTGAAAGTTGAATTTTATGCTACTAATAGAGCTCAATACATCATAAATGTTTAGTAAATAATGTATATTGAATTATTAAACAACTGAATGAATAATAGGTATTGGAAATTCTAAAACAGATGGAAAACCTTATGTGTTGATATCTGATAGGGATTCCTGATAGCTATTACCATAATTTCCAGTGATTTTCATGCAACCAGACCTCAGAATTCAAGAGCATTGGTAGGCTGTTGACAGAAGACATCGAAACTTCAGAACAGCTAGGTTGTGGATAAGGATAAGAAGGTAGAGGGAGGTGGGTAGAGGGGGAGGATAAAGCCCAGTTTTTAGCTTAGATTCAGTTTCAGAATTCATTCCATACTTATGAAGATTGTCAAGAGCAAGGGTTGTGGTAGTATTGGATGTAGACTCAGGGGTATGTGTATGCCAATGTTTATAAAGTACCACCTCTTAATGGTTTTCCCACTCTTAGCCAATGGCCTTAGGAAATGATAAATTGCCCTAAGAGACACTTTTGGCATTTGTTTTGATTTGTTATCTGAAAATGGAGATAATGGTGACACAGTTATTGTGAGGAATGCATATGAAAATACTTGCAGCATAGTTAGTGATCCAAAAGCTGCTGTAGTTCGGGTTGCTCTTGATG
>PVLC010024410.1:0-24695 GCA_004027655.1 Graphiurus murinus | reverse complement strand
TTCTTTATTTTGAAACAGGGTCTCACTAAGTTGCCGAATGCCTCACTAGGTAGCTGAGGTTGGCCTCAAACCCAGATCCTCCAGTCTCAGCCTCCCAAATGCTGGGATTACAAGCGTGAGCCACCACGCCCGGCTGAGAAGACGCTCTTGATCTCTAAGGAGTGCTCTCTAGATCTTTTTCATAGCCAGGCTTGGTGGTGCATGCTTGTAATCCCAGTACTTGGGAGGCTGAGATAGGAGGATCGCAGGTTCCCAGCCAGCCCCAGCAACTTAGTGAGACCATCTGCAACTTAGTGAGACCCTGTTTCCAAATAAAAGAATAAACTGGGCGTGGTGGCGCACGTTTGTAATCCCAGTACTTGGGAGGCTGAGACAGGAAGATCCAGGTTCATGGCCAGTCTCAGCTATTTAGTGAGGCTTTCTGCAACTGAGTGAGACCCTGTTTCAAAATAAGGACTAAAAAATAGGGCTGGGGGTGCAACTTGGAGATAGAATGCCCCTGGGTTCAATCTCCAGCACTACAAAAACAATAACAACAACAACAAAAAAGCAAATAAAAGAATAAAATATGTCTGGGGGTATAGCTCAGAGGTAGAATGCCCCTGTGTTCCATCCCCAGTACCACCACCCAAAAAAAAAATCTTTCATACGATTTCTTTACTATGTTGTTCCTGGATATGAGAAGAGAAAACCAGACTAGCCAGGAGAACTCGGGACTCGGGAGTGTGCAGAATGGTTTGAGCACATGCTTGGGAGTTAGGTTTCCCCAGTTAACGTACTGCCTTAACCACCTATCCATAAGCATATGACCTAATATTGCTAAGCCTCAATTTTCTCCCATGCATCACAGTTACAGAAAGAGCATCTAACTCCCAAGTTACAGTAAATGAAATATTACAGGTAAAGTGTGTACCTAGTACTCATATGCAGTGAGCCCACCATGATACTAAATGTTTATTAACCAGCCTGCTGCAGTGGCCCACAACTGTAACATCAGTACTTGGGAGGCTGAGACAGGAGGATTGTAGGTTTGAGGTCAGCATATGATAACTTAGTGAGACCCTGTTTCAAAATAAAAATAAAATAGGGCTGGGGGTGTACTCAGTGATAGAACATGCTTGAGTTCAATCCCCAGTAAAACACACACATACACATTTATTAACCTAATAATGATTATTATAATGATTATTATTTTAAAAAGCATCTCAAAGGAGGCTGAAAGGGGAACCCATGAAGAAAAGGTAGATGTTTTTCAGAACTCAGGGCCAGATTCCTATGAGGGACAACCTTGAGGAGAAGTGGCAGCAGGTTCAAAGGCTCCCAAGGCTACTGTATCAACCAAGAAGAAGCCAAGAGGACCTCCAAGGGGAATTCCCATCAGCAAGGGGGCAGCAGCAGAGGGCAGATGAAAGGCAGGAAGCCCTGAGGAAACATTAGTTGGAGAAACAAAGTGTGTTGGGAAAAGCCCAGCCCAGTGTAAGGGCTTGACACTGGAAGCTTGGAAACAGGAAAGGGAACCCACAGAAAGTTCAAAGAAACACCACTCCACAGTTATTTCTGACATCTTTACTCTTCTCTCTGACTACTAAAGTCAGACATTTCTTTTCTTTTCTTTTTTTTTTTTTTGGTACTGGGGATTGAACTCAGGGGTGTTCTACCTCTGAGCTATACCCTCAGCCCTATTTTTTATTCTTTATTTGGAAACCAGGTCTCACTAAGTTGTGGAGTGCCTCACTAAGCAGCTGAGGCTGGCCGCGAACACGGATCCTCCAGTCTCAGCCTCCCAAATGCTGGGATTACAAGCATGCGCCACCACGCCTCGTAAAGTCAGACATTTAGAACTATATAGAATGCAGTAGTAAAAGAGACCCCTATCCAAGTTTTCTAAATCTTTTTACTCAACACAGAAAAAAATGCAGGAGTCATACTGGGTGAGTTTTCTCAAAGTGAACACACCTGTATAACCAGCAGCTAGACCACAGGAAAACTATTAGAACACTAGAAGACTCCACTCTATCCCCTTCTAGTCATTACCAATACCCACAGCCATCTCCTTCCATAGGTTAGGTTTGCCTGTTTTGTTTTTTGTTTGTTTGTTTGTTTTCTTTTTTGTTTGTTTGTGGTACTGGGGGTTGAATCAAGGGGCATCCTGCCTCCGAGCCACACCGCACAACCCTTTTTATTTTGAAACAGGGCCTCACTAAGTTGCTGGGAGTCCTGTTGCGTTAATGAGGCTAGCCTCAAACCTGGTATCCTCCTGTCTCAGCCTCCCAATTACTGGAATTACAGGAATACACCACTGTATCTGTTTTTAAGTTTTATGTAATTGGAATCACATAGAATGTACTCTTTTTTTTTTTTTTTAAGGTACTAGGAGTGGAACCCAGGGCCATTCTATCTCTGAGCTACACCCCCAGCCCTATTTTATTTTGGAAAAGGGTCTTGCTAAATTGCTGAAATTCTCACTAAGTTGTTGAGGCTGGCTTCAAACCTGAGATCTTCCTATCTCAGCCTCCCAAGTACTGGAATTACAGGCGTGTGCCACCATGCCTGGCTCAGACCCTACCTTTTTTTTGGTGGTACTGGGTATTGAACCTAGAGGTATTCTACCTCTGAGCTACATCCCCTGTCCTATTTTATTTTTAGTTTGAAATAGGGCCTTACTAGGTTGTTAAAGCTGGCTTCAAACCTGTGATTCTCCTGTCTCAGCCTCCCAAGTACTGGGATTACAGATGTGCACCACTACACCCGGCTTTTTTTTTTTTTTTTTGAAACAGGGTCTCACTAGGTGGATGAGAATCTCACTCAAACTGCAATCCTTAGCATTTGGGAGGCTGAGACAGGAGGATCCAGTTTTGCCGCCAACCTCAGCTACTTAGTGAGGCCCTCCGCAATTTAGTGAGACCCTGTTTCAAAAATAAAGAATAAAAAACAGGGCTAGGAGCCGGGCGTGGTGGCGCACGCTTGTAATCCCAGCATTCGGGAGGCTGAGACCGGAGGATCCGGGTTCGCGGCCAGCCTCAGCTACCTAGTGAGGCACTCTGCAACTTAGTGAGACTCGGTTTCAAAATAAAGAATAAAAAATAGGGCTGGGGGTATAGCTCAGAGGTAGAATGCCCCTGAGTTCAATTCCCAGTACCGAAAAAAAAAAAAAAAATAGGGCTAGGGGTATAGCTCGGAGGTAGAATGCCCCGGAGTTCAATCCCCAGTACCACACACACACAAACCCCCACCCCCCCTGTAATCCTACTATCTCAGCCTCCCAAGTACTGGGATTACAAGCATTACAAGCATGTGCCACCATGCCCCGCTTTGAATATACTCTTTTTTTTTTTTCAGTACAGCGTCTCACTAGGTTGCTGAGAGTCTCAATACATTGCTAAGGCTTTCCTCAAACCTGCGATCCTCCTGTTTCAGCCTCCCAGGTGCCAGGATTACAGGTATAGACTACCACGCCTGGCTCATGAATATATTCTTTTTTTTTTTTTGGCTTCTTTCACTCAACAGGGTTGGGAGATTCATTCATATTGCTATTTAGTACTTCATTGTCTAGATATACCACAGTTTATTTATTTATTATCAAATAGTGATGAGTATTTGGGTAGCTTCCAGTTTTTAGTCATTACTCTAAATAATGCTAAGATCACTCTTCCACATGTCTTTCAGTAAATATAAGTACTCATTTCTCTTTTGTAAATATCTAGGAGTGGAATTTCTGGAGTACAGGGTGTTATGGTAAGCTTTGGTAGTTATTACTGCCCAATTTTTTTTTTTTTTTTTTCAGTACTGGGGATTGAACACAGGGGCATTCTACCTCCGAGATATACCCCCAGCCCTATTTTTTATTCTTTATTTTGAAACAGGGTCACACTAAGTTGCAGAGTGCCTCACTAGGTAGCTGAGGCTGGCCGCGAACTCAGATCCTCCGGTCTCAGCCTCCCGAATGCTGGGATTACAAGCGTGCGCCACCACGCCCGGCTTAGGCTCCAAATTTTTAAAAGGACATTCAAATATGTACAAGATATCTGTGTGGGGCCCAGGAGAAACTTCAGAATGTCACAACTCTCCAAGGGAAGAGAATGAAGACGAGGAGGGGCAGTCCAGTAGCCCTTGTCTAAAGGCCTCCCAATGGATACCATGCCACATGATGGGCCCCAAATTCCACTTTTATCTGGTCATTTAATTCACCATGACTCCAAAATGCCCCCTCTAAACCCAACTAACCACTTTCAGGACAGTGTTGGATTGCATCTGCCCACTTGCTGGCCTTAGACTGGATTTTTTTGTGTGTGTGGTACTGGAGATGGAACCCAGGGTCATTCTACCTCTGAGCTACAGCCCCAGCCCTATTTTTTATTCTGTATTTATTTATTTATTTATTTATTTATTTATTTTTTGCGGTACTGGGGATTGAACTCAGGGGCATTCTACCTCCGAGCTACACCCCCAGCCCTATTTTTTTTTTATTCTCTATTTTGAAACCGAGTCTCACTAAGTTGTGGAGTGCCTCACTAGGTAGCTGAGGCTGGCCGCGAACCCGGATCCTCCGGTCTCAGCCTCCCGAATGCTGGGATTACAAGCGTGCGCCACCACGCCCAGCTAGACTGGATTTTAATTTTATATATATATATATATTTATATATATATGAATATATAAAAATGTATATATATTCTTTATATATATATTCATATATATATAAGTATATACATTCATTTATCTATGTCACAAGTATTAAATGCTTACAACTGAATTGCATTTGTGTGGGGGGGGTAACTGGGAGTTGAATTCAGGGGGCATTCTACCTCCGAGCTATACCCCCTAGCACTTTTTATTTTTTATTTGAAACAGGGTCTTACTAGATTGCTGAGAGTCTTGCTAAATTGCTGAGGCTAGTCTCAAACCTGTGATCCTCCTGCCTTAGCTTCCCAAGTACTGAGATTACAGGCATGCACCATCACACCTGGCTAATTGTTTTAGAATCTGAAATTGGAACAACGTGCACAGCCCTACCTTCATGGAGTTAATGTTCTAGTTGGAGTAGATGGACAATAAACAAATGGGAATGTATTAGTGGCTATTAGGACTATGGAGAAATACAGCAATATAAGAATAAGAGTGGGGAAAAAAAGAATAAGAATGGGATTGGAGAAGATTGTGCTATTGTAAAATGGGGTGTTCAGGGAAGCAGACAGGATTTGAATTATGTTTTGTTTGTATATGTATGTACATGATACTGGAGATCAAACACAGGGCCTCTTGCATGCTAAGTATGTGCTCTACCACTGAGCTATACTCTCAGTCACGAATTATTCTCGTGTGTGTGTGTGTGTGTGTGTGTGTGTGTATGTGTGTGTATGTGTGTGTGTTACTGGGGATTGATCCCAGAGGCTTTCTAGCTCTGAGCCACACCCCCAATCCTATTTTATTTTTTTTGCGGTACTAGGGATTGAACTCAGGGGCATGCTACCTCCGAGCTATACCCCCAGCCCTATTTTTTATTCTTTATTTTGAAACCGAGTCTCACTAAGTTGCGGAGTGCCTCACTAGGTAGCTGAAGCTGGCCGCAACCCGGATCCTCCGGTCTCAGCCTCCCAAATGCTGGGATTACAAGCGTGCGCCACCACACCTGGCCCCCAATCCTATTTTACTTTTTATTTTGAAACAGGGTCTTACTAAGGCTGAGGCTGGTCTTGAACCTGTGATTCTCCTGTCTCAGCCTCCCAAGTACTGGAACTACTTTGCATGTGCCATCACATGAATTATGTTATAAATGATCACTCTGGCTATTATATTGGAGTCAAGCTATTTAGAAGTAAGATAGAATTAGGAAGACAAGAGACCATCACAAGAGTCCAGGCATGAGAAGATGGTAGCAGTGATAAGTGGTTGCATATAATATATATTCTAAAGGGAGAAGTGACAAATTTTTATTGCGTGTGTGGTACTAGGGATTGAGCCCAGGGGCATTCTACCTCCAAGTTATACTTCTAACCTATTTTATTTTTATTTTGAAACAGAGTCTCATTAGGTTGATGAGTCTCACTACTTGTTGAGGCTGTCCTCCAACCTGTGATCATCTTATTTAAACCTCCCAAGTACTGGGATTATAGCAGTGCACCACCGCGCCCAGCTGAGCAGGCAAAATTTGCTAATGGATTGGCAGTGGAACTTGAGAGGGGAGTCAAAGATGTCTTGTCCTTGCCAGGAGCAATGCCTACTCGCATATATAGCACAGGACCAGGTCCCGAGTCCAGGGCCTACCAACTGAATATGTGCATGTCTCTCCTGGTTATAGCCATCCAAACTTCCAATGGCAAAGGTTTATTCTTTCTTATCTCAGAGGCAGTGTGAGTATTAGGATAAAATTATTGAAGTCAGACTACTAGTCCCAATTCTGTCACTTACTGTGTATCCTCAGGCAAGTTATATATAACCTCTTGAAGACTCAGTTTCCTCTTCTGGAAAAAATGGGAATGATAGTACTCCATTATACAATTGTTGGAGATAGTATCCTGGAACAGAGCCTAACATTAAGACAGAGCTTAGAAAAGATCTATGTTAGCCAGGAGTGGTGCCACAAACCTGTAATCTCAGCTACTCCGGAGGCTGAAGCAGGAAGAATGCAAGTTCAGTCAGCCTGGGCAACTTGGCAAAACCCTGTCTCAAAAATAAAATAAAATAAAAAGGGCTAAGGATGTAGCTCAGTGGTAGCGCACCCCTGGGTTCAATCCCCGATAGTATCATAAAAAAATTAAATTAAAAGGGGCTGGGACTTGACTACTGGAGTGAGATCGTCCTTACATACCTCCTCCTGCCCACCCCCACCCCCACGAAAGTCTCCTATAAATAAGAATCCTGTATTCCCAAAGGGGCCTCTCTCACTTTTGGGGTAGCCTGCATTCTCCCTTGAATGTGTATTACCTACTTTCCTAAATAAATCTTTATGTCTCTGAAAAAAAAAAAAAAAGCGGGAGGGCGGGGGAGCTGGGATGTAGCTCCGTGTCAGAATGCTTACCTAAAGCTGGGCGTGGTGGCACAAGCTTGTAATCTCAGCATTTGGGAGGCTGAGACTGGAGGATCTCGGCTTGTGGCCAGCCTCAGCTACCTAGTGAGGCACTCTGCAACTTAGTGAGACCCTGTTTCAAAATAAAGAATAAAAAAAATAGGGCTGGGGGTATAGCTCGGAGGTAGAATGCCCCTGAGTTCAATTCCCAGTACTGCAAAAAAAAAAAAAAAAAGAAAAAAAGAACGCTTACCTAGCATGTCTGACGCCCTAGACTAAATCTCCAATACCACAAGAAAAAAGAAAAGACCTATGTTAAACCAGTTCCGAGTTAAAACAAGCAGACAATGGAGTAAGGATTATCTTTATTTGATTGCAAGTATAAATATGAACCAGGTTTGGAAATACAGATTGTAACAGTTCAGAAATGGCACCAAAAACTTCCAGAAGGGACCATACAGCATACCTTTATAGTTTGGGTGAGATGGGTGGGGTTACCCAAAAGCCTTCCCCACTCCCAACTTTCTCTGTAGCAATCAGTAGGTAGTCAATTACCAAGAACAACAACTCCAATGTCCCGCTTCTTCTGAGCCTTTTTGTTTGCCAATACCTTCTTCAGACTGTCCTCTGCTGCACTGACCCCCACATGGAGTAGCACCAGAAGAATGGTAGGAAGAAGAGAAATGTCTTGACACAAGGAAGCGGGTTCCCACTCTGTGGGCCCAGGGGCGGGGGTGATGGGTCAGGAAAGCTGTAGGCATGGATGCCCAACCTCTTCTGAGATTGGGTGGGGAGAAAACACAGGGAAACACTGATATCTGTTACACTTTGACATCAGCACCTTGGGCTTTTAAAACACAAATGGTAGACAAAATTGCCTAGGCAAGACTGCAGTCCAACTCATAGAGTGGCTCTGACCAAGTTAGCTCCTACATCCCAACTGTACAGAACACCCCCTGGGCACTATGATCCTGGGAGATCTTCAGAAATGTGGACAGACAATAAATTACTACAGATGAGTCATAGAGTCATCGCAGATTTGTGACAGGGGAGTGTGGCACTGAGCCAGATGGTGGGGATGCAAGGAGGAGGGTTGGGACATTGCCAAAGTAACAGTCTAGGCACTTGAAATATTATTGTTAGATTGTTAAAAACTAAATAAATTAACATACATAGAATAAAATAAATATATAATTTAACAGGCATTTTACAAACAAACAACAACAACAAAAAATAGTTGTTATTTTTTTTTCCATCTGGGCAGAAGTCCCAAAATTCAGAGTTCTCGGGTTTGTGGTATTTCACAGCTCATCAAGTCCAGCGCTGGAGGGTCCAAATAGCATATCCCTTGGTGGCTACTTGAGTATGTGGCTTCTCGATCTTTGCTGCTTTCTTCCAGTCCACATATCTTTCCCTCTTCTCCTTCTTTTTCAGTAGAAAATCCTGGAGCATATGGAATTTAACTGGCATTTTAATCCAGAAGATAAGTGTTTAAAGAAACTGATGTGGGAAGTAGGTTTGGTGGAGGAGAATCAGAAGGGCCTGAAGTTCCCTTGCTTTTGCTTCCTTCTGATCCAGATCCCATTGGACATGTTCTGTTTGGCACTTGAAGGCTCTGGTATTTTGGCAAAGCAGTTATAGGAGGCCCAATCTAGATAGCAACTAGGGATGAAGTCTTTGTGGCTGGCTGTGAAGTCCTTTCCCTCTGCACAGTTTGTCAACATGTGTCTTCTCAGAGGTAGCCGTCCTCCGCAGGTTCCTAAAACCCAAGAGGAAGGCATTTAATTAAATAGGTCTTAAGAGTTTCCTAGAGAAGAGAAAGATAAGAGGTAGTGTAAAGATATCTAGAAAGGGAGCCGGGCGTGGTGGTGCACGCTTGTAATCCCAGCATTCAGGAGGCTGAGACCGGAGGATCCGGGTTCGCAGCCAGCCTCAGCTACTTTAGTGAGGCACTCCGCAACTTAGCGAGACTCGGTTTCAAAATAAAGAATAAAAAATAGGGCTGGGGGTGTAGTTCGGAGGTAGAATGCCCCTGAGTTCAATCCCCAGTACCGCAAAAAAAAAAAAAAAAAAGATATCTAGAAAGGGGAGGAAAAGAGGGGCCAAGGTGGGAGAAGATGTTGTCTCTGGTTTCTTTCTTGGGAATCTCTCTAGCAACTTTCACCCTAACTGGAGATGACTATCCAACAGTCTGTGTGTGTGTGTGTGTGTGTGTGTGTGTGTGTGTGTGTGTGTGTGGTGGTGGTGGTGGTGAGAACTGGGGATTGAACTCAGGGGCGTTCTACCTCTGAGCTACATCCCCATCCCTATTTTACTTCTTATTTGGAAACAGGGTCTCATTAAGTTGTGGAGGGCCTCGCTAAGTTGCCAAGGCTGGCTTTCAGCCTGCGATCCTCCTCTCTCAGCCTCCCAAGTACTGGGATTACAAATGTGTGCCACCACACCCAGCTTACTAACAGTCTTTTTGAGAACAATTGTGCAATGGTACCCTGATGCCACAGTAGTCTGTCTCTCCCACCCCTAGTCAAGAGGAGAATTCAGCACTGACTGAAATAGACCCAGGATCCATCCATGCCTTGACCGCCAGGGGACAAATGATGGGTCATTACCTTGAGCACAGGTCTCTCTCAGTGGGAACTAGTCATGCCCAGCTTCATTTTCTCTTCATTTTCCACATTATAACCTCCTCTCCTATGATACCTGAGGAAGATAAGGTTTGTGAGCAAGCCTTGCCTCTTATGCAAAGTGCAGGCCCCACAGCAGATCCTTCCCCAAAACTGCATAGTGGCCCCCTTCAGAGGGTACGGCAGCCCCATAGGCCTCTGGTCAAAGTCCAGCTGCCCTAAGGGATGCCTGTCTCTAACAGCAAGCTACATTTGTGTGTGTGTGTGTGTGTGTGTTTTGTACTAGGGATTGAACCTACAAGCATTCTACCTCTAAGCTACACTCCCAGACCTATTTTTATTTTGAACAGGGTCTCGCTAAGTTTCAGAGGACCTCACTAAGTTGCCAAGGCTGGCCACAAATCTGTGATACTCCTGTCTTAGCCTTCTAAGTATTACAAGCATGTGCCACCATGCCCAGATAGCAAGCTACATTTTCCAAAGAGCTTTCGTTTCATTTATTTGCTCCTCACAACATCCTTATGAGGCAGGTGGACAGAGAGTACAAGCACTGAAAGGTTACTATCTTCAGAAAGACAGGCAACTTGTTCCAGGTCTTACAATGCATAGGTGGCACTGCTTGAAAACAGGCATAGAGTGCATGGAGGTTTCCCTGCAACCTGGAACATACCCAGGCTGGAGGCTTGGTGGAGGTCCAGATGCCTCAGATTTGCAAGGATAGACCACCTTCACTACCAAAGCATACTCTAATGTCAGCCAAGAATGGAGCCAGGAGAAAGAAATGTGTGAAAAGGTGGCTCCATGGGTAAGTCACTGGGCCACAGAGGTAAGAAAAGAACTCCATTGTGGAGCAAAACCTGCCATGGCTGGCAAGCGTCACCCTGGGCTCTAGACGCTGGTCTTGTGTCATGCCAGAAACACTAAGTTTTTGGAGAACCTGCACCCAGGAACTAGCCTAGAATACGGGGGCATGAGAAGGGGATTTATGTATGTGCTCATCAGTTGGAAGGCCCTGAAGGAGGAAGAAGGGGAGTGATTCACAGGGGCCCCCAAAACTCACCTAAACATAAGAAGCCCCACAATAACAAGCAGACAGACAGATGACAGCACCACTGCCACCACAGCCAGAATAGTAGTGTGGTCATATGTATACAAGCGATTCTCCACCGGAAGGCTCAGCCCGTGGCACCGCTCTCCGTGGTAACCCGGGTGACAGCTAGTTTAAAAAAGAACAAGGAGGAGACAGGGTTAGTGGTTTGGTTTCTCTCTCCTCCTGTAATGGCCCACCTACATAAACCAAACCCCAGTCCTCATCCCCTCAGCCTGTCAATCTTGCCCATGACCCTTACTCTTCTGTCCAGCTCCTTTAGTAGAAGACTCTAGAGAACCCCTCTGAATGCTCCATAGCATTTCTCCCTCGGCAATCTCCCCTTCACCAATCCCTCTGGTTCTCTGGCCCCAGAGTCCAGCTCCAGGCAGGGAAAAAGCAAGGGAAGACTTGAAGGTCTCTGTTTAGATATATTCCACGTGTGGCTGATTTATTGCATGTGTGTTGAGGCATTCTGTTCAAGCTACTTAAGAGGACTTGGGCACAAGGTAGATTTGGGACTGGGCAGACTGGGTTGAGGGGATTCAATGTCACTCCCTCCAGTGAGGCCCCTCGACATTCTGACCCAGAAATAAACCCAGCCTTGCCCATCAATGCTTCCAGCGTCCAGTCCCTCCCCACCACTGCCCAACCTATAAATAGGCCAGGAGTCATTTTTCTCATTTCCTTCATTTAACTCCCAGCGCCTCCTGGGTGCAAAGCCTAACCTGGGAGCTTAACTATAGCATTTGGCCTCTGACCGCTGGGCTATCAGGACTCCTTCATCACAGGACAAAGCAAACAAACCAAGATAACATCTTCCTGCCCAGCTGCCCTGCCAGAGCATAAAAGAATGTCAGAAACAATCCCTTGGCTCTTCTCACTCAAGAAATAAATCATGTGGCAACTGTTGCCTCTTCTAACACAAAGCACTTCCTTGAAGCTCTCAGGAAGACTTGGAAGAGCAGAGTTGACATTCACACATTCACATCACATTCACATCCCTTCCTGTATCTGAGCAGCCCAGAAATTTTAATGTAGGTGGGAGCTCCATTCTACAGAAAGGTAGAAGGGCTTCCCAAGGTCACATGACAGGGCAGAAGCATGGATGTGAGCTGTCTGACTCAGAGCACAAAGTGCTGTCCACTCACATCCCACAACTGCCTACCCACTAGCCAAGGGGTGCAGTGGTGCTGTCAGACTAGGAACATTAGGCCACTAATTGCTGAAGGAAGCACTGAGAGCCAGGTGGCCCTCTGTTCTGAGCTGTACCTTCTCTGGGAAGGAAGCTGTGCACCTTATGCCTCAGAGCAAGGAAGTCCTTCTTCCTGCTGAAAGTACACCAGGAAAGCTTCAAAGAAGAGACCTGAGACAAGGAGGAGCCATAAAGGGCCTCAGATGTAGATGTATGGATATTGCATTGCCTCAAGCCAGGACCTCTTTGTCCTTGCTGCTTTCTGCACTGAGTAGCAAGGACTGGCAATAGCAGAGGGGTTAGACTAGGTGGTGCTGCATCCATATCCCTACCTTTCCACCCCTCGCCTCTCCCTGTCCCAGCTGCTCCTGGGTGCTCTGAGTAAACCATCTGACTGCAGGAAAAACATAGGTCAGATCCATGATGCACAAGGGATGGTGGTACATAGTTCCTTGCCCAGCCCCTCCATGCCTTGTCCCATAAGCTCGGGTGGGTGAAAAAATGATACCTAACCTACCAAGACATGGAGGAAGCTCCCAGGGGCATCCTTGGAAAATCACTGTGCACAGGAGTTGGGGGTTAGAGAGGTTGAGTGATGCCGAATTTCACAATGAGGAAGCAACAGGGCCAAGACCAGAAATCACTCTTAGAAAATCCCAAATTCATAAACAGGGCAGGCAGCCCTAAGGAAACAGATACTGGCCAGGTCCCTAGGACTATCTGACCCTGCTCCTGACTGTATTGTTGTTGTTATTATTATTATTATTATTATTTATGGCGTTAATTATAAATTATAAATAGCAAACAGTAAAGGCTTACCATGAGCCAAGGACTCTATACTAACTGCTTTACAAGGACTATTTTATTTAATCTTAAAAGCCATCTCTGTGAAGTAGGAGTTGCCATTCCCATTTTATTTTTTTATTTATTTATTTTTTGCGGTACTGGGGATTGAACTCAGGGGCATTCTACCTCCGAGCTACACCCCCAGCCCTACTTTTTTTATTCTTTATTTTGAAACCGAGTCTCACTAAGTTGCGGAGTGCCTCACTAGGTAGCTGAGGCTGGCCGCGAATCCGGATCCTCCGGTCTCAGCCTCCCAAATGCTGGGATTACAAGCGTGCGCCACCATGCCCGGCTTCATTCCCATTTTAAAGATGAAGAAACTGAGGCTTAACTTCTGTTAAATAACTTACCCCGGGTTACAAAGCTAGTGAATGGTTGAACCAGGATTCAACCCAGCAATCTGGATGTCTCTGGAGACTGTGCTCTCTTGGGGGATGGGAGCTGAACTTGTTTGTTTTCCAAGTCCAGCCCATCATTCAAACCCCACAGGTAGTTACTCAGATGATAGAAATAAAGCCTGGCCTCAGAGTCCTGCAATCCAGTTACATAATCCCTCCACCTCCACCCTGAGTCAAAAGGATAATAATGTAAACATCCTAATATTACCCATCTCTCCCTCCCTTTGCAGTGACTTTTGGCTTCCCCATGGAAGGGGGAGGGGGGCTGAGTACATTCCAAGCATTCTGGGGTGGGGGTGAGATCGTGTGTCCTGCCTGGAGCCAGGACCCATCAAACTAGGACAAGTTCCTCCTTCCCATGTCTATGACCCATTTCAGAACCTGTATTACAATAGAAGCAAGAAGCCTCTAGGGCCCAGATACATCTTCCACATTGGATTTCTTCACCTCTACCCCAGGAGGCAAAGAGGCCACCATTTGATGGAGGAGACTCAGGATATATGAGTTCCACACTTGCTCTGCTACCATTTCTAGCCAGGTGATCTTGGACAAGTCACATTAACTTTCTAAGCTTTGGTATTATAGGATTACTAAATGCCTACCTCATTAGAGCACTGTGAAAATATCAAAGGAGACAATATGGATGAAAGCACTTAATAAAAGTCCAGGCCTTATATATGTGTGAGTTACTATATAATTGGACTGCAGGGGGGTACTGCCTATATCCAGGGAAATAACCAAGTCGGTAGAGCCAAAAGAAGGGGTTCACCATTCCTTCTTGGCATCTGGGTACTATGGCCAAGTGGAGCCCCAGGCCTATCTCTCTTCCAGCTCAGAGTCCTTCTTGGCCCAGCTGCCTCCACGCTTCCTCTAGCCACAGGAAATTTCGCAGCCAATTTCTGGGTCAGCAGTCAGTCAAGAGCCCCAGGAAACTACTCTGTGAGGACAACTTTTCTTTGGTGACACACAGGGTTTTCCTGTTTGTGGTGGCTGTAGAGAGCTGGTTTAGGAAGCCGGCTGGCCTCAAGCTTACCACGGCAGCCTGGACACACCCTGGCTGGTGGTTCCTGGGTCTGGAGGCAAGGAGGAGCCACAGAGGGCCCCAGATATAGGTGCAGAGATGATACATTGCCCCCATGCCAGAAGCTCTGTGTCTTGCTGCTTTCTGCTGCCCCATTACCAAGGGCTAGAGATAGAAGGCAACCAGGATCAGATACAGAATCCAACCCCTGAAAATCTGCCTAGGAAACAAACATGAAGTCTTCAGGTCAGATTTCTGTGTTCTTTGTTTGGTTTGGTTACAACAGGGTCTCACTAAATTGCTGAGAGTCTAGCTAAATTGCTGAGGCTAACCTCAAATCTGTGATTCTCCTCTCCCAGTCTCCCAAGTATCAGGATAACAAGTGTGAGCCACCATGCCTGGCAAGACTGCTGTGCTCTAAGGCTAGTAAAAGCCTAAGAGTCCTCTAGGACAACAGCTGCCCTCTATAAAACCCTGCTTGAACTCTGTAAGGACAGGGAAAGGGAAGAATGAAAGCCAACACCCTGTGTAGCCTGGGGGCATGAAAAGCATGCTGGACTAGGAGTAAGGCACCTGAGACCCTGTCTGGTTTCCATCCACTTATTTAGCTATTGATCTCATGCAAATAACTTCCTACGTGCTGGCTGCAGTCTCTTCATTTTTCAAGTACAGATAGCAAGTCCTGCCTACTCAGCTTCTGAAAAATCCCAGAAGACAATCTCCTCATCCCCTAGAATAGTGTCTAGTACCAAGTAGGTGCTCAACACACCTATTGAGCTTAACTAATACTAAACTTAAACATTGGAGCTCTGGGATAAAGGAGAGATAGCCTGGGACAGGAGGATCACAGGTTTGAGTCCAAGTGTAACTTAGTGAAACAATGTTTCAAAATAAAAAATAAAATAGGGCTGAGGGTGTAGCTCAGAGGTAGAATGCCCCTAGGTTTAATCCCCAGCACCATAAAATAAAAAAATTAAAAAGGAGGGGGGAAGTCAGGTGTGGGCGGCACATGCTTGTAACCCAGTACTTGGGAGTTTGAGACAGAAGGATCACAGGTTTGTGGCTAGCCTCAGCAACTTAGTGAGGCCCTCTGCAACTTGGTGAGATCCTGTTTCAAAATTAAAAAATAAAATAAAATAGATCTGGGGGTGCAGAGGTAGAATGCCCCTGGGTTCAATCCCTAGCATCAACAAATAAATAATAAAGGTGGGGGGAGATGGAATCATTACAATTATCATCACTATCCCCAGGGCCATGGGGAAGGTGGCCCTGAGCACACTTAACAGGTTCTCTGAGCTTAGATGGTCAATTGAGCCCCACTCTCCAGGAGAGCAGTCTTTATCAGGCTTCTCAGCCAAGCAGTAGAAGCCCCACATCCATCCACCAAAACGCCCTAGACCAATTTGGCCTAGACAGGTTCCTGGCCTCAGTCCATCTTGACTACCGTCAGAGTCACTTTCTCCACCCTGTGCTAATGATGCCATTTTACAGACTTAAGACAAACATTTCCTGCCCTGTCCCAAGACATTGGGAAGGAGAATATGGGACCTTTCTATGCCATCCTTAAACAACCTCCTCCAATATCAAACTCTTAGCAAGGATGCCACAGGAAAGGACATACAGTGACTATGGACAGGGTAAAGAGTCTACCTACCAACCGCCAAATGCTGAGCAGCTCCAAGCGTGCGATCAGAGAGGAAAAGGAATCTTTTTTTTTTTTACGGTACTGGCAATTGAACCCGGGGGCATTCTACCTCCAAGCTACACCACCAGTCCTATTTTTTCTTCTTTATTTTGAAACAGGGTCTCACTAAGTTGCGGAGGGCCTCACTAAGTAGCTGAGGCTGGCCCTGAATCTGAGATTCTCCTGTCTCAGCCTCCCAAGTACTGGGATTACAAGCACACGCCACCATGCCCAGCAAAAGGAAACTTTTAAAAACCAAGGGATTTGTGCTGGGCACGGTGGTACACGCCTGTAATCTTAGTACTTGGGAGCATGAGGCAGGAGGATCACAGATTTAGAAACTTAGTGAGACCCTTAGCGCTTAGCAAAAGAATCTGTTTCAAATTATTTTAAAAAAAATTTAAAAAGGGCTGGGGGTGCAGGTCAGTGGTAGAATGCCTCTGAGTTCAATCCTTAGTATTAAAATAAACCAAAAACAAAAAAAGCCAAAGGATCTGTACCAATCACAGCAACCAGCCTTCTTGACAGGATGGGAGGAGGTGTGCACACAATAGCACCCTGGCTGGTTCAGGGTCTCCTGGTCACAAGACCCTGAGAACCTGTTTCTCCATAAGAAAGGGGTGAATGTTTGCAGCCTGACGTGGGGTGTTGGCCCAAACACAGTGGTGACATTATGCCGGCCAGAAAGTATGGCAGTGCTGTCATCCCTTGGGGTTGCCAAGGCAGCCACTTGATGGGTTTAGCTTTGGCTTAGGAGAGGCTAAGGAACCCATGGCCCCTCCACCCACATGCCTACCAGGGAAGGAGTGATGCTGCCTGATCAGGGCTGATGCCTGCTGGGTTGGGTTCTAATTCCCCATTAATCCTACACAAAGGCAGTGTTCCCCCACCCTCATGGTAACAGGCCAATACCATCCACACCCCCCATCTACTACTAGTGCTTGCTGGAGTGAGGAAGAAAGGGGGGACTTGAATTCAGCCCGATGATGATTCCTCTCTGTACAATTCTGCCATGCCTTAAAATCAACCCACATTTGCTCGTTCACGTGCACACACGCCCGAGTACACAGCATATGACCAAATGCACTGCATACCTGCCTGTAGGATCTCCACTCCGCCCAGGAGCATACTCTGCCATGTTTCCTACTGGCTTCTCACTTGCAGAGTAGGGCATGAGGCAGGATTGAGGGACTTGCCTCTAGGTGCTGTCCTAGCCATGTGCTCATTTTTGAGCAAGCAGGAAATGTCCCCAAGGATTAAAGAACGTCATAAACCCACACCACAGGAAATTGCATCCTCTTTGGTGGTGGTAGGGGGGAGGCTTCCGCTGACTAAAAATATTTCCCCTCCTCCCAACTTCCACCCAGAGGTTAAAAAGAAATTGGATGAAATTATGAATTCAAGGAACAGTGACAACGAGGAACAGCCACGTGGCTGACAAAGAGTATGCTGACGAGATTTTATCTGGGGAAGGGACACTTACATGCATGAGGGAGCTCGGAGTTCCTTCAGATATTTGCATTCTCCGTGGATGCAGAAGTCTTTGTATTTCCGAAGACATGGGTCTCTCTTCTTTCCTAACCCTTTGCCTTTCTTCTTTTTCTTCCCATGCTCCTCTTTGCTTGGTGTGGCCACAGCTTGTGGCTTGGAGGAGAAAGCAACTGTAGAAGAAAGGCACCCACCCTGTCAATCCTTTGGCTGAGGGAAGATCAGAACACATGGCATTTGGAAGGAATATGTACTCTTTGACCCCACCTGAAGTCAGAAGCCTGGGAAGGCCCCTCAGCTCAGTGCCTCTCAAATACTGAAGGAAGACTGGGCAGAACCACCAGAAAGAGGGAACCCCAGGATAAAGTAGGGGCACTTCACAGTTAAAGAATCTTATTCTGAGTCAGGTGTTGTGGTGCATGCCTGTAATCCCAGAATTTGGGAGGCTGAGACGCGAAGATCAAAGGTTGGAGAGGAGCAACCTAGTGAGACCCTGTTTCAAAATAAACAAACAAACAAAAAAAAAAAAAAAAAAAAAAAAAAAAAAAAAAAAAAGAAAGAAAGAAAAGAAAAGAAAAAGGGCTAGGAGTGTAGCTTGGAGGTAGAATGCCCCTGGGTTCAATCCCCAGTATCACATGCACACAAAAAAAATCTCATTCTGAAAATGCCAGCTCCTTGAGTAACTGCAGCTCACTGGGCAAGTACCACCAACCCCCCCCCCCACCGCAATGTCCACCTTCCACCCCATCTATGACTCCCTGACACCTACTTCATTCTATTTTGACCTTCAGTCAGTCTCACTTCCTAAAGCTGCACTCAGTGACCCACTTGAAGGAAGATAGAGTCATAGACAAAAATTGTTTTTGGAGAAGGTACTTGGATGTACCTTCTTGGGTGGGAAGCTCCTAAAATAAGAAGAGTCTCTGTCTTCAGGTGGCCCCCTCTGGGGTTTAGTATCAGGGAAATACAAGCTCAAGCCAAGCTATCCCTGGTAAAGAGTTTTGTTTTTCCATCTTTGAACCAAATGTTAAATGTTTATCCTGCTCTATGCCCTTTACAGCTTACCCACTGTCCCAGACACCCATTTACATTTGCCCCCAAATGTCTTGTTTGTAGCTCCCTGGGATGGGAGGGATACAATGTATACAAGGGGTAGAGAAATTAAAAGTAAAGAACTGGAACAATGAAAATTCCCCCTTTCTTTCCAAGCTTCAGAGACTGGAGAGAAAACCACCTCACTCAGATATCCAGCGGGGACTGACCATGGGCTAAGCCCATTAGCCCAGGTATCTGATGCCAACCTCTCGCCCACACCTGTTCCCAGGAGGAAAAAGGTGCCTACTCCATGGCTGCAGCCTGCGTCTGGCAGAAGGGTAAGCATGATGCATTAGACCTAGAATCCTCAAACTGGAAGTGACTTCGATGACTATCATGGCCTTCCATTTGCAAGATGAAACCCTTGAGATCCCCAAAGGCAGTGACTTGCCCAAGGTCATGAAAGGTTGGTATTAAAACTGTGGTTCAGTCCTTGGTCCCTTCAGAGGTCAGAAGGTAAGGCAGGTAGTCAGAGGAACCCAGTGACCAGGGTTGCAGAGAAAGCAAGGCAGGAGGGCCATATCAATCAGAAAGGGGAGGGACAGAGTGGCAGGGTGACAGTCAGGCTCCTGCCAAGGAGAGGGAGCAATGAGTCAGGTCTGCAGAGGTATGAGGAGCAGCCATGTGGGTGGGGGGTGAGTCACAGCCCAGCCCAGCCCTGCCCAGCCTGAGAGTAGAGAGCCAGGAGAATCCAGGATATTTGGTCGATGGGTGACCCCAGAAGGCCACTGAGAGAGGATGGAGTGTGGGAGCAGAGCACCCAAGGGAAGCACTGGGTGAGCAGGTGGGGCTAGAACAGGTGGTAGTTTTCCAACCAAATATGGTCCTTCCGGGGCCACAGGGCTTAGTCCTTGCTCCACCCCTGAGAATCACTGCAGGTGGCCAGGGACAGGGAGGCCAGCAGGTTCTGGACTCTGTCCTGTGCCTGTGCTCAGCCACAGTGACATATGCTGGCCAGAGGAACCCACATGGCCCTTCCCCCTGGGAGTTTCCTCAGGGATTCAAGGTGGTCAGGAAATCTCCAGGCTTTGAGCAGCACTCACAGGTACTCATTATTTCAATACAGCCTCCTAGGGCCCCAGGGCTCACCTTTCATTACCAAGAATTCCTCATTCCCTTCTGTTTCCCCAACCTGGGGACAGGTGGATGGAGGAGAGTAACAATGCTCTTGATATATGCCCAGGCATCTCCACATCTGTTCTCTTTTATACTTAATAGTCACTGGATGTGAGGAGTAGGACTTGTGCCCATTTTCACGTAGGAACTCTAGGGAAAGCATCTCAACCATGCCTGATTCCTGCCACATAGCCTATCTAGGAGAACGACCTGCCTGTTTCAATTTGCTACAAAGTATCCAGAAGGGCAGCAACTCGGACAGGTGAGACCCAAGGTCAAGAAAGACAGCAGGACCTATATTCCAGGATCCTCCAGACCCCTGTTGGGCCATCAGCTTCTCCATGAGCGTCTCCAAGAATAAACTCTAGCCCACAGGGGTGCCCAACAGCACAAATATCAGATCTGCTTATTCTTCAACTGCCCACCGGGGGTCTAAGGTTGGGGGACCCACACCCACCTCTGAGAAGATCCAGGTCTGTCTCTTCCAAGTCCAGGACTTCTGCGACCCCCCGGCCACCTCCGGTGGGTAGTAGCTTGTCCGTAGATTCAGTGGGAGGGTCCGGGACGCTGGTTCCAGCCGCCAGCCCTCTCCGAAGCCGCTCCAGGCTCTCTCCAGTCACCGATGCTGAGAGCACTGAGGGCGAGGGGCGAGGCCGCATCAGACCCCCGCCTAGACCCCCGCGCCACCACGCACCGAAGTCGATGCCCGCCCGCCAGGGCGCACGGGCCCCACCAAGTGGCCCGCGCCGGGGGAGCTGCAGCGACCTTCCCCTGTGCCCCCAGCACAGCGACCCCATCCCCCCGACCTCCGGGGGCGTCAGCAGCCCTCTTACCTGCAGCCAGAAAGAGCTTCAGCACCACCGACGGCAGCAGCTTCATGGTCCCACACCCGGTGAAGACGGCGAGGCAGCAGTCACTTTGGAGGCGGCGGCCACCGGGCGCCGGCACGGGAGCCAGGCGACGGAACGCTGGCGATTCCGCCGGGGACCGTCTGCTGCCCGCCTCTGGGTGCAAGCCTGGCTGGGACCTGCGTGCAGCTCGCGGCGGCCGTGAGTCTGCCTGTCTGCTCACTGTCGGTCCGCTCCTCCACCAGAGCCCCTGCACCTCGGTTAGGCCGACCAGCCGCGTGCCGCGCGCAGTTCCCGGGGCTGACTGAGCGCTCCCAGCGCGCGCGGCCGGGAATAAGGCTCCGGGAGGCGCCCGAGCTCCGCCCCGCCCGGCGCCGCCCCCTCCTCTCCCTCCCGCGCCGGGAAGCGCGCCCGGCTCGCGGCGCCGGCCGCGCAGACCCGGACCCGCGGGCGCGGCGAGAGGGGGGCCGGACGACTGGGCGGCGCTCACATTTTTTGGGATCTGGCCAGGGCGGCGGTGGCCTAACTGTGGATCGGACTGCTGACCAGCAGGTGGCGGGAACCAGTCCCTACCTTTCCTCAAACGCCTGTGGCGCTGCAGCCTTGTGACTGCTGAACTGAGAGCGCTGTTCCGGGCCTGGTTCTTTGGACCGTCCCTGCTCCGTACCAGGATTCTCCACCCGTGTCATCTGAGTTTCAGAAGCCCACTTTTTTTTTTTTTCTTTCCTACCAACACAGCAAGTAGTAAATAATAATTCGCTTCTCATTTAAAAATTAGACACATGAATGCTGGCAGGTCTCATGACCCAGAGATGACCACAGAGTTGACGCTGCAGGCACTTTTGTCGATCCAGCAAAAGCAAAGGAAGTTAGGTTTTGAGACGATGGAGCAGCTTCCCCCCAGCTTTCCCGAGGGAACAGTCTACTTTATGATTGTTTTAAATTAAATAATCTATTTATTTATTTATTTTTATGGCAGTGGGGATTGAACCTAGGGACATTCTACCTCCCAGCTATACCCTCAGCCCAATTTTATTTTTATTTTTAAACAAGGTCTTGCTAAGTTAATGAGAGTCTCACTACCTGCTGAGGCTAGCCTCGAACCTGCAATCCTCCTGTCTCAGCCTCCCAAGTACTGTGATTACAAGGGTGCACCATCACGCAGGCTACTGTAGGATTTTTAAACTGTGGGTTATAATTCCCAGGCAGAGAGATAGGAAATAAGCCTTGTAAGTAACTGTGTGTGTGTGTGTGTGTGTGTGTGTGTGTGTGCACGCCTAGGTTGATGAGTCTCATTACTTGCTGAGGTTGTCCTTGAACACTTAAGATCTTCCTATCTTGGCCTCCCCAGTATTGGGATTACAGGCATGCACCACCATGCTCAGCTACCCCCAGCCCTTTTTATTTTTTATTTTGAAATAGGATCTCACTGGGTTGCTGAGAGCCTCACTATGTTTCTGAGGCTGGCCATGAACCTGCAATCCTCCTGTCTTAGCCTCCCAAGTTCTGGGATTATAGGTGTGTGCCACTATGCCCAGCCATAAGCCTCATATTCTTCTATGCCTTTGAACAGCTAATTCTCTGACATTAAAACAACAAAAAATGAGCTTCCCTGTCATAGCATCCAGCTGGTTAACCTGGTCTGCTATGTTCAACAGGTGCCAGAAGATTGATGTCTTCCTCTCCTAACCCATGTATTTTTACAGGGGTCTTCTAGAGTCAATGTTCTGACCTAAAGAAATGACTCTGTCAGTAGGTATTTCAGCTCTCAGGCCGTGCAGGGGAGGGAGCAAGTTGACACAGGATGGGTTGGCATTCAGAGCCCTCAAATTGTGCCAGATGGAGCACTTGTCTGATTGAGCAGTGTGTAGGGATAAAAACAGGCTTTCTATTTATACACAGTCTACCCCATTCTCTCCCCACCCCCACCTTTGCAGGGGTCAATCTGGCTCCACCCGCTTCCTTTGCCCAGCAGCCCCCCAGGCCTAAGTTTCCACAGTACACTGGAATCACAGCAAACTTGGGTTTTTACTGTGTGATATTTGACAAGATACTTAATTTTATTGAGTCCTAGTTTCCACATCTCTCAGATGGGAATAATATCAATAATAATGCTGCCTACTTTATAGAGAACTTTTTGAGGATCAAATGAGGAAACACATGAAGCAGTTAGTTACTGAGGCTGATCTTGAACTATACACTTCCTATACACTTCCTGTCTCAGCCTCTCGAGTACCAGGATTAAAGGTGTGTGCCACCAGGCCAGGCTGACATTTTTTTTGTGTGTGTGTGGTGGTACTGGGGATGGAACCCAGGAACATTCTACTTCCGAACTACACCCCCAGCCCTATTTTTTTTTTTTTTTTTTTTTTTTTTTGTGGCACTGAGGATAGAACCCAGGGGCATTCTGCCTCCTCACTACACTCCCAGCCCCCAGTCCTATTTTTTATTCCCTATTTTGAAACAGGGTCTCACTAAGTTGCAGAAGGCCTCCCTAAGTAGCTGAGGCTGGCTGAGAACCCAGATCCTCCAGTCTCAGCCTCCAAAAGTACTGGGATTACAAATGTGTGCCACCACACCTGACTGCCCTATTTTATTTTTATTTTG
Source organism: Graphiurus murinus (assembly GCA_004027655.1). Taxonomy (NCBI): domain Eukaryota; kingdom Metazoa; phylum Chordata; class Mammalia; order Rodentia; family Gliridae; genus Graphiurus; species Graphiurus murinus. The sequence continues at coordinate 1,682 of PVLC010024410.1, read as the reverse complement.
AGACTGAGTCTCCCTAGGTTGCTGAGTCTATTTGCTGAGGCACTCCTGGAATCTGTGATCCTCCTGTCTCAGCCTCCTAAGTGCTGGGATTACAGGGGTGTGCCACTACACCCAGCTTTTATTTTTTTATTTTGAAACAGGGTCTCTTTAAGTTGCTGAGAGCTTTGTTAAGTTCCTGAGACTGGCTTTGAACCTCCTGCCATCCTCTTGTCTCGGCTTCCCAAGTACTGGGATTTACAGGTGTGCACCACCATGCCCAGCTATTTTTTTTTTTTTTTTAAATGATACTGGGAATTGAACCCTGGAGCAGTCTACCTCAGAGCTATATCCCCAGCTCTATTTTTTATTTGGAAACAGGGTCTTGCTAAATTCCTGCAAGCCAAGCCATGGTGGTATGTGCTTGTAATCCCAGTACTTGGGAGGCTGAGACTGGAGGATCCAGGTTCATGGCCAGCCTCAGCTACTTAATGAGGCCCTCCACAGCTTAGTGAGACCCTGTTTCAAAATAAAGAATAAAAACTAGGGCTGGGGCCGGGCGTGGTGGCACACGCTTGTAATCCCAGCATTGGGAGGCTGAGACTGGAGGATCCAGGTTCGCAGCCAGCCTCAGCTACCTAGTGAGGCCCTCCTCAACTTAATGAGACCCTGTTTCAAAATAAAGAATAAAAAATAGGGCTGGGGGTATAGCTCAGAGGTAGAATGCCCCTAAGTTCAATCCCCAGTACCGCAAAAAATAGATAAATAAATAAAAATTGCTACAAGCCTCACTAAGTTGCTGATGCTGTCCTCAAATCTGCGATCCTCCTATCTCAGCCTCCCAAGTACTGGGATTACAGGCATAGACCACCATGCCCAGCTTCTACTTTCTTAGATGTCCTTTTCTCTCCCTTCCAGACCTCTTGCCAATTCCTAGGCCAGGTCTGAGTTTTCATGCTATAACTGGTTTCAGACAGAAGCTCACTGGTTACCTATTTGGCTGAGAGTGTGAGAGTATTTCTTTGGGTGATCAGTATCTGGCCTAGGACCTCAGTGGACAGTGTCCACCCAGGCTACACCTTCATCCTCCTTCAGCAGCTACCCAGCTGCTTGCTTCCCCCCAAAACAAAGCCACCTAGGGGTCAGGGTTCTCCCCAGGGGAGGGTGGAGGGTAACACTTCCTGACACATGGCCAAATCAGCCCCTTTCTCCCCACCTGCTGTTCACACCCTGCTCTCCTGTCTCAGCCTGCCTCTCCCTTGGTATGCTCTATCCTTCCGCCTTCTCACCCCCACATCAGCCTCAGCCCCATTCATGGGGCAACTCCAAGCTTTCATCACATCTGGGAGCCTCACCCTAGCTAGGTTTATGTGTCAGCCAGGTTTTACAGGAAGGTCCTGGAAAAAAGACGAAAAGCCTGTATTAGATTTAGAATAGTCACTTCCCTTCCGAGATCCTTAGATGCTCTTTAATAACAGCAATTAAAAAAAAAAAAAGCCAGGCATAGCAGCCCATACCTGAAATCCCATTACCTGAGAGGCTGAGACAGGAGGATCACAGGTTCAAGGCCAGGCCCAACAACGTAGTGAGACCATTTTTGTTCTGTTTTGTCTGGTTTTTTGATGCTGGGGATTGAACTTGGGACATTCTACCTCTGAGTTACACTCCTAGCCCTATTTTTACTCTTTTTTTTTTTTTTTTTTTTT
>PVLC010024409.1:0-24819 GCA_004027655.1 Graphiurus murinus | reverse complement strand
AAGTTATAAATCAGACTTGCAAATCATTCAATCAGATATGTTTTTCTATTTTAATAAATGTGTCTTCCTAATGACTTTGAAGACTAAGTTCAAACTGGAATTCTTCTTATTATGGGAACTTAGAGAGAGATGGCATTCAGCACTGCCTTCTCTTCCCACCCCTGGTTCTGTCCTCTATCTGAAAGGGCTTGCACGTGTGCGTGTGTGTGTGTGTGTGTGTGTGTATGTGTGTGTGTGTCTGGGAATTGAAGCCAGGGGCATTCTACCTCTGAACTACAACCCCCAGGCCTATTTTAGTTTTTATTTTGAAACAGGGTCTCACTAAGTTGCTGAGGCCGGACTCAAACTTGCCATTCTCCTGTCTCAGCCTCCCAAGTACCAGGATTACAGGCGTGCAGCACCACACCTGGTTCCTCAGCACATTTCTTCAAGCTAGATTCATATCCTCTGCATCCACATCCTTTAACCACCCCAAAGGTTTCCATTTAGGTCCACCTTGGGAAGACAGAGTTGGAAGCAGTCTCAAAGCCTTTGGACCAAGAACTCTAGAGTTCCGAGTACTCAGAGCATAGTATGAAGGTGGGGCCCTGGATTTTCTAACTGGAGCTCTGTATGGAAGGACATAAGCAGAGGAGGACAAGTGCAGGTAAGACCCTCAGAGAGACTGAGAGCAAGCCCCCCCTTCCCACTCCCTTTGGATAGATCTAAGAGCAGTACCGATGGAAATACAGACCATTTCAGAGATGAGTAGGCAAAATGCATAGAGAGAGAACAAATGTGAAAGGAAAGAATGTGAAGGATGTCCTTTGACCCTTTGTCCAGGGCCAACTCATAACTGCAGGAATAATAGAACATATATATCTTCCTAAGAGCTTCAATATTGATGGAATACTCTTGAAAATATAAGGTAAAATATGACTTCTAGAAATCTCATGTCTCCAGATTTACATTATAAAGAGCAAAGCTAGTGTAGAAATTGATTCAAGACAAAGTTTGCCTCAACAAAATACACCAGCGTGGCCCATATGCAGATGACTGTGACAACTGGAAAGAGAAATGGATTCACTATCAGACTTTCCACTGCCTTCCAAACTAAGGAAGCACAAATGGCTGTCAAGATCATTGTACGATAATTTTACTTGCCCTGACTAGATTATGATAGTTTAGACAGAACTTCAATTACAAAAGAAATGCATTTTCACTTTTTAAGATACATAGCTTTTGCATATGAAGGTATTATTTATAATTATATATTCAGAGGTTTAATTCCATAAGCATATGATGAAAGTTTTAAGATAAGGGACTGCAAGTGACTTCAAAACAAAAAGATCTCTTTGTTTTAATTGAATGTTATATTTCATTGTGTCTAATATAGATAATTATATACTTTGCTAGGATTCAGCTTTCATTTGACGTTGGATGTATTTATGGTATTGCATTGCCCCCTTCATATACAGATATACACACAACTGCTGAGTTTGGTGAGATCATTGAGGGGACAATTTGAGAATTTGTTCCGTGTTAGAGTAGTGGTGAAGAGTGAAGGCAGAGAATTACAGTTAACGTGGTGGATGAAACACATGCTCCATTGTACCCTTTCCCTCCCCAAGCAACCCCTGTGCTGATGATTTTTTAATTCACTGGAATAAATAAAAAATGGAGAAAATGAAGTATCTGAGAGTTATTACCATATTTTTTGAAGATAGAAAGGGAAAAATAAATGAGTGGTACTTTTCTGCAGAGGAGATGCTGTCAAGAAATGAATCTGGGAGCCAGGCATGGTGGTGCATGCCTGTAATCCCAGGACCTCCTAGGCTGAGAAAGAAGGATCCTAGTTTGATACTAGCCCCAGCAACTTAGTGGGATTCTCAGCAACCTAGCTAGATCCTGTTTCAAAAAAAAACATAAAAAGGGCTGGGGTTATAGCTTGGAGGTAGAACACCCCTGAATTTACTCCTCAGTATCAAAAAAAAAAAAAAAAGGAAGGAAGAAAGGGAGGGAGGGAAGGAGGGAACAGGCAGCAGCAACAGCAGCAGCAACAGCAAATGTGGCCTCCCTACATGACCCTGGAAAGATTCAACAACTGGAGGCAAAGGGTATCGTGGAAGCTAGAGCAGAGGCTTGGGGTTAAAAACAGGACAGGTTAAACTTCTTTTTTACAAAAGCAGTTTGACTCCCAAATCTCCACCTCAACCATGTGAAACTACCTTACCCTGCTGAAAACATGGGGTAAAGGACTGTTCTCAGGAGGCAGGAACTAGAGAGGCAGGAACTCTGCAACACTGGGAACAGCCCGGGAACGTGAGGGTGAGGTGCAATACTGAATTCTGGGAGACTGAGTGGAATCTGCATGCTAGATAGTAACCAAGTGCCCCAAGACTTCACACCCAGCTCACCTCCCAGGACACTGTGCTGGCGCTCAGGCTTGTACCTCCTGGGCAGGAAAATGGAGGGCACACCTGTTTGGAGGATTTGACTGCTTAAGGGGGCAGGAATCTACCTATTCTTGAGGGTGCTTCAGTGAAGCAGCTTGGCAGGCAGCTAGGCAATACCAGGTATAAAGGAAAGTCTTCAATATAAAGAGACCAAGTAAACACACTAACAAGAAATTGAAACACAACCTCTGCAGGGAACAGACTAAAAGAAGCTGAAATCTATGTTCTTACAAATATTAGAAAAAATATGGTACCATGAAACTAAGAATGGTGCTATGAAAAAATGAGCAATTAGAATAAAGTTCTAAGAAATTAAAAGTATGTTAGCAGAAATAAAATAGTCAACAGGAGAGACATGAGACATTCTTCGAGAGAGATGACAGAAAGAAGATAAATAGAAAAGATAATACAATGAGTATATGTCTAAGGGATCCATAATCAACTAAAAGGAGTTTTGTTTCAGAATGAAAGAAACAGAGGAAATAGAAGTCAAAAATTTCTAAAAGTATAAAATAAAATTCCCCAGAATTGGAAAAATAAGTAAAAGTTCCTTCAGTTTCAAATACAATCAATAGGGAGAAAAGTGGGTGTCACAACAAGGTGTACTGTTATAAAATAGTAGAAAACAGGGACAGAGGAAATAATGAGTATTTCCAGACATGGAAGGGAGAAGGAGGAGGAGGGGAGGGAGAAGAGGATGAGGAAGAAGAAAAAGAAGAGAAGGAGGAAGAGGGAAAGGAGAGAGCTGGAGAGTAAGAGGCAAAAAGAGGAGATGGAGAGTCAAATAAAATTAGTCAAGGAACAATATCACACCTAAATAACATGAGCAGCTAAAAGACAGTGAATAAAATCTTGAAATTTCTTCAGGAAAAATCTTTCTTTCTTTTTGAAAATGTTTACTTGTCACCTAGGAGTTGTACACACTGAGGGTAGAGTGATGTTTCAGTACATGTGCAGTGTGCAGTGACCAGACCTAACCATCACCTCACACATTTATTGTTTCTTTGTTTGGGAACACTTGAAATCCCCTTTCCTAGCTATTTTGAAGTATTCCATTAATTCTGGTTAACCATAATTACCTACAGTGTTATAGAACATTAGAAACTATCCCTCTCAGCTGAGGGGAAAAATTCTAAATAATAAATTCTGCCTCTAGTCAAACTAACAACTAATGTGAAAAGGCAATAACGAAATATTTTTAAGCATTCAAGTTCTCCAAAAGTTTATTTGTCTCAAGCATCTTTCTCGGGAATTTACTGAAAGGTGTCTCCCTCATACCCATGAGGAAGTCCATCAAGGAGGAGGAAAGCCAAGAATCCAGGCAGTGGACAGCACTAGAGAGGCAAAGAGCAGTCTCAAGATGACAACTCAATAGCAAGACTGCCACCCAAAGAATGGAATTGCAAAATAATAATAACTATGTTAAGAGGCATGTTGCATGTGAATTGGAGAATTTGGGAAAATGTAGTAATAAGCAGATAGGAAATTAAGCAAGCAAAACCAGGAAACAACTAATACCAGGAAAAAAGAAAAATATGTAAAATAGTGTAATCAGCCAGGTGTGATGGCAACCACCTATAATCCCGTACTTGGGAGGCCGAAACAGGAGGAACACAGGTTTAAGACAAGCCTGAGCAACTTAGAAAGACCCCTTTTCAAAATTAGAAATAAAATCAGGCTGGGGGTGTAGTTCAGAAGTTGAAAGCCCCTGGGTTCAGTCCCCAGTGCCACAAGTTATACCCATGATTCAATTACTTCACCTCTGAACCTTTCTGTATTGTCAACACATGAGCTTTTCTGGGAACATTCCCAATCCAAATCATAGCAAGAGGGGAAAATGAAAATAACAAGAAAGACTAACTTTTAAGTGACCAGAATTTTTATATATATGATGCCTCACAAATCAGCTAGGGCTGTAGTTTGAACCCCTTGCTCACACCTGAGGAGCCTAGACCAGCATTTGCCATTTCCAAGACTATACTGATACAGTCTGTTTCTGGAAAATGGAGCAGAGATTAACCACTTGTTCATTATAAATCAAGAGGAGCTGATTTGTTTGTTACATGCCCAGTTTTCTTTGGAAGCAAGCCCTGGAAGTTATTTTTCTGACCAAATTCTAACTCATCTATGAAAGAAAAAAAACAACATTTACTCATGATGAAGACTGAGTTCTAACAATTATAAATCTTATAAATTGCCTTATGAAGGTTTGGGAGAAAAAAAGAAAATATAATTGTATTCACTCAACCTTATGCCTAGACCTTATGCCTAGACTAATATCCTTACTACTGTTGCAGTGCTCTGGAATTTCTAGGATTGGCCCATATGAAAATATAAGTATAGATAAAGTTGGGGACCTAAGGAGATACTTGACTGATCAGTGTTGCACTGAAAAGAATGGCCAGTAACAATTTCATAAAGAAAATTGTCACAGTTTACTAGTTTAATGGGAAACACTGGAAGACCTAAACTTCCTTTTTTCTGTTTTTCTTACAAGCCAGCAAGATTAGCATAAATGATCTTTACAAATATTTGTCATGTATTCCAGACAGTCTCAGCCTCTCTCTCTCTCTCTCTCTCTCTCTCTCTCACACACACACACACACACACACACACACACACACACACACGTGATGATCTTTCAGTTTTCCTAAAATCAAGACAATTGCAAGTTATTTTTATCTAAACTGTGGACTAACACATAACTCTTTATCTATAGGTTAAAATGCACACATTTACACAAGCAGTTCTTTAGTTTTAACAAACATTTCTTGAGTGCCAGTTTCATACTTGTGTTCTCTCAAAGACACACAACAGAAATGAACAGCATGCTGGCCGTGAACCCAGTGGTCCACCACAGCTCTGCATAGGCTTCTTAGGTCACTCGTTTTGACACCATCCATTAGCCTTGGGGAGGAGCTTGTTCTTGATAAAGGGAAAAAGAAACAGTCAGAGATACTTTCCCTGTGGGCTCTCTGTTTGGTTATTTTTTTCCATTTATTTGTGAATTTATTTATCAAATTATTTATGAACTTCATGAATACCAGCACATAATTGACACTCAAGAAATATTTAAGAAACCAAAGAACTGTTGTGTAAAAGTGTGAAAATGGCATGGAAAGTGATAGATGCTCCTGTCTAGAAGCATTGCATACAGCTTGCCCTTTCCCTAAAATAATCAACTTTAGGGCGAAGAATAAAGAATGTTTATTCCTTCTCTGACTCCCTTGAAAAAACTCTAATAACAGAGTTAGAATAAGGCATAAGCTGGTTTAGGGCATCAAAATATCAGTGAAATAAATTAGTAATATAATACCAGTTAATCTAGTTTTCACTCACAAGTTCTTAAAATGGTCTTGCTCTAGATGTGGTAAAAGAAAACCTAAGACAAAAATGTTGAAAATCAACCACAAACAAAATGGAAAAGCTTGCTTTCTGGAGTCCAGTGTTTGCCATTGGATATCTTTGAGATGTCTATGTAACTCCCAAGGAGCAGCTGCGGCCACATCTTCTCAGAGCCCAGCCATCTGACAGTTGCCTTGGTCAGTTCTTGGGGTTGTGAAGTATTTAGTCACCAAAAATCTACAGCCTTATCAGGCCTTTGAAAAAGTTGTGAGGTCTGTTGAATTGTATGTAATAAATTCACTTTTGTGAACATGAGGTAAATTATTTTCAGTAGCTGAAGATCTTCTCACCTTAGTGACCAGTGAATATATGTTAAAAACAGGTTTATTAGTGGCAATTTAAAGCCTCCCATTATTAATCCTTGCCAGATTCTAGTTAATGAAGTGTATATTTTTCCTAGTTTCTGTTCACTTAGTTTCTCTTATTTTACATGCCTGTATGTTATACACATCCCACCTTTCTCTCTCTCTCTCTCTCTCTCTCTCTCTCTCTCTCTCTCTCTCTCTCTCTCTCTCACACACACACACACACACACACACACACACACACACACATTTTCTTTTCCATTCCTCACTAAAGTTTTGCAAAACAGTCTTTAAAAAAATGAAAAGAAGCCGGGCGTGGTGGCGCACACTTGTAATCCAAGCATTCGGGAGGCTGAGACTGGAGGATCCGGGTTCTCGGCCAGCCTCAGCTACCTAGTGAGGCACTCCGCAACTTAGTGAGACTCTGTTTCAAAATAAAGAATAAAAAATGGGGCTGGGGGTGTAGCTCAGAGGTAGAATGTCCCTGAGTTCAATCCCCAGTATGGAAAAAAAAAATGAAAAGAAAAATTTCTTCCAGGCTCAGTGACACATGCTAATCCTAGTACCTGGGAGGCTGAGACAGGAGGATCACAGATTAATGAGACCCTGTTTCATAATAAAAATTAAAATAGGGCTGGGGATATAGCTCAGCAGTAGCATGCCCCTGGCATCAATTTCCCCCCCCCCCAAAAAAAAAAGAAAGAAGAAGGTTCAGCAGAGAGGTAGAATCATTTCTTCCTCCTGATGTTTGTAATATAAAATATAGGTCAGTTGAAATCAGTTTTTCCCCAATTCCTATAAGGAAGTTTTGTCTCACAGAAAATCCACAGATTGAACAGTCACCCTGGAGAATACCATGAAGCAGGCAATGTGACTCTTACTTTCTTCAGTGAATCCCAGCCTACTTACTAAAGCCTTTATAGGGCTTTTTCTGGAGGGAAGGAGGGTGGGCAGGAGCAGGTACCAGAGGCTGAAACCAGAGACATTCTACTTCCAAGCTATTCTCTCAGTCCTATTTATTTTACTATTTTATTTTTTGAAACAGGGTCTCGCTAAGTTACTGAAAGATCTCGCTAAATTGCTGAGATTGGCCTCCAACCTGCCATCCTCCTGCCTCAGCCTCCCAAGTATTGGGATTTAAGCACCATGACCAGATTAAAGTTTCCATGACTTTTAACAAAACATTTTGCCATTTTACTTTTTTACTGTAGCCATAGCCACCCTGGGTAAAATCATATGTGGCTATTAAAACTTAAATACTGTCTGTCCTACAACAACAACAAAATATATATATTTGGTACTGGGGATTGAACCCAGGGGATTCTACCTCCGAGCTACACCCCCAGCGCTATTTTTATTCGATATTTTGAAAGAGGGTCTCACTAAGTTGCGGAGGGCCTCACCAAGTAGCTGAGGCTGGCCCCGAACCCGGATCCTCGGGTCTCAGCCTCCCAAGTACTGGGATTACAAGCGTACGCGCCACTCCCGGCTAACAAAAGTATTTTAATGCTCCCAAAGAGTTGCTCAATTCTCCTCAAAGTTATAAAATAGAATTCAGGGGTGTTACTAGTCTGTATCGTGGATACCTGGGAGGCTATCCGGGCTGAGTAACAGCAAAAACTAGAGCTGCCTTGCTTTCTGCTTCCAGAAATGCCAATCAGAGAACATTCTTTTCCAGGCAGCCAAGTTTGGAAGTCAGTTGGTTTCTGGCAGCAAGTAGGGGGAGGGGCCGGCAGGGGAGGCAGAGTGAGTCCTTCCTCCCGCTGATCTTCAGCTTCCAGGGGTTTCCGTAATAGCCATCAATGAAGGCATCTCCTTTTACCCACACCGAGACAGGTAAAAAGACAGCTGAGTAAATCAGCCTTAGAAGAAACAGCGGAAGCTGGCTGGCAGGGAGGGGAGAGGGAGGGCTTTGAAAGGCTGCCATTGGTGAGCTTACCAAAGGCATCTGCCAGTGGGACTCCAGTGGAATGTGAAACCAAATCATTTTCAAGTTAAAGATAGACACAGTGCACACCAGGATCTAGAAGCAGGCTTTCAAACTCCTGTCTCTCCCTAGAATTTCAGGGAGCTTCGTTATGATCTCGGTGGTAATTAACAATTTGGTTAAAGTTTGTTCTTCCAGCGAATGTGCTAAGAATCCATATATTTTCTGGATGTACTGGAATTAAAAGGACTTAAGAGATCATGGTGTGTGTACACTAGGGTAAGTGAAAAAAAAAATGGCTTTAAGGTGCATTGTTTCTCTGGGAAGATTAAAGCTCAGGTTTTCGTTTTTATTGGTGTGAATGAAAAAGCCATCATGAAGATTTTACAGTTCTGTGTGTAGCTTGCTTACATTTCTTGAGAAAGATGGCATTGTACATTTTGGGTAGCAGAACAAAATAGGATGGTTTAGCTTGGTTTACAAATTTTCATTGTAGGTCTGTAACTTCAGTTTTGCCGGTACCCTTATTTTTTTTTTCTTTTCCATCTGTTAACTCTTAAAGCACCCTGTGTTTATTGGATTACAGTATTAGTATGTGTCTGTTACAACACAGACTGAATGTCACTGTGTTTATTATGTTACTGGATGAAACTGTTATTATGAGATGGAATTCAGTTTCCCCTTCATGGCACTAGGTCATTTCCTAATTTTAAAAAGTGGGAAAAAAATTTCAAGGAAAAAACAAGGGAGGGAAGAAGTGGTCTTTAAGGGTAGTTTAAAAGTACATAAGAAACCACTAGAAAGTTTTCCCTTTTTAAAATAACTGAAAGAAAACAGGCAATTTCCATTGAGGAGAACAAGGTATTAATAGAAGTTATTTTTTGGTATTAGCTCATTAATTCCAAGCAGGTTCCCCTCATCCAAAAGAGCTGGTATTTGCTAAGTGAATGGAGGCGTTCTGATTATATAGAGCTTGAGAGAAGAAGAGGGAGAGGAAGGGTTGTCTAATTTGCTATTGCTCCACTGTGTTTGAAGGACTTCAAAACATTTTTCATTGAGAGAATGACAAACTTTCGTTGTTCGAGTTTTGCCCATGTATAGGTTTTGTTTCTTGTTTTGTCAACTGACCTCTCACTCTGCTCTTAGCAACATCTTTCCCAAACTTGAACAGCATTCCTTCTGAATAAATACTGTCCGTAATAGTCACAGAGTACATGGTGTGAATTGGAAATTCTACTTTATATGGGGAAAATAAATCTGCTGATGCTCTTATTACAGAGTGTGGGGCTGAACAGTTGTTAAATGTACCCGGCCAGTTGTGTTCTGTCCAGTGGGCCAGATCCAAATGAACTCACTTGACTAAACTAGGTACAAAACAGTGAATGATTTAATAAAGATCTTTCATTCATCTTTGATAAAAAATAAATAATATGCTGTGTTACTCTTCTAAGATAAAAAATGGACATTATCTTGATGGTCACTTGATTTTACAACTACAGAATAATTGAGCAAGACCAAAATGAGCGATGTTGGCATAGCACAGGTGTGGTCTCCCCTGCTTCTTTCCTCCACCCACTGTCCCTCCCCCTCCCATCCTCCTTCAGCTTTCAGATCCCTGAGGAATATCACTGCTCAGTGCCCCCGACTAACAGTCAAGACCTATCCTCAAGGAAGAATCTGACTATAGAGTGTTTTAAGTCAGTATACTAAGTCCATAGGAATACTTGCATTTTAGTATAAAAACCTAACCTTCAAGGAACATAGGCAATTTGTTAAATCATGGCTAACCTTTAGGAATACCTGACTATTGTCCCATTAGATTGTAAAACATGCAGCTGATTTAGATGATTTCCATTTTCCCAGGGATGATACCTTTGTAAATTTTCCATAGTAATACAGATGCCTGTTGATATTGCATTATCAACTGAGTCTTGAATGATTGACATTAACAATGGACCTGGCAGAGAATTGTTTCCCAGGAATTTATGAATATACTCACCTGTACACAGTATACCCAGGGACACATGTAGGCATGCCTTTTACTTAACTATTTCTGATCCAATTGTGCAAGTAAATAAAAATTATATAGGGTTTATTAGAGTGGCATTTCAGCCTTTCTATTTTCAACATATTGAAAGAAAAGAAATAGAAATGTAAAATTCTAAAATGTAAGGATGTTAAACTATGTGATCAAATAGCATCAACAGTAAAAGAGGCATACATTTCTTACTATTATGTCACTTTTATCATTTCTGGTTCCCTAATGAAATTGTCAAGTTTGGATTTTGTTTTTTGAACATGGTACAGGTCATTGTTTATACTGTATGTCTTCTAATTATAATTTCTCAAGTGATGTTGGGTTTGTTTCTCTTATTACTGTTCTGCTATTTCTCACTCATGGAATCTTATTTTCTTGGTAGCTTAGATATTTTTGCTGTATACTGGAAATGTGTTTTAAAACTGACTTGTAAGAGTAAATGGAGACATAATGAGGATGGTGTTTTCCTCCAGGAAAGACTTTGGTTTGCATTTGCTAGATGCCTGAGAGCCATACCAGATCAAAATCACCTGAAACAGAGTGTAACACCTGAGGCTCCTAGAGTCTCCTGTGTGATAAGAGACACAGCTCCATCCCTGTGTGAGTTGTGGTTTATTTCTGGTTCACTCTACCAAGAACAAAGTCTTGGCTTTTCTGAATCCCAGCTTAAAGTTATGTCATTTAGTTTAAATCCTCCACCTGAGTGCCAAGACTTTGACTTTTCCATGAAGACCATGAGGCTGCCAGAAATGAAGGCATTTTCTGTGGTCCTTTTTTTCCTAACAGTCATATGCTCAAGACAAATGCTTTTAAAACTGAGTTTACCTCTCTGACTTCTGGTCTTCTATACTTTCATTTGTTAAATTCTATCTTACTATGCTTTTTGCTATTTTTATTTTATATTATTTATTTGTGGTACTGGGGATTGAACCTTCCAGAGGCATTTTACCTCCAAGCTACACCCCAGCCCAATTTTTTATTTCTTATTTGGAAACAAGGTCTTGCTAGGTTGCTGAGAGTCTCACTAAGTTTCTGAGGCTGGCTTGGAACCTACAATCTTCCTATCTCAGCCTCCTAAGTACTGAGATTACACATGTGCACTACTATGCTCGGCTCTTTGTTATTTTTATATTTCAAATATTTGTACTTACCTGACTGGGTGTGTTGGTTCAAATTATCTGATTATTGTGACAAAAAAATGGAAATTTATTCTACTGCATTTATAGTCATTTTTTACAAATGGTGTCAGATAGTCTTCTGATACTGGTAATTTCAGTTTATTGTTGTGATTTGTTTTTCTTTTACTTTTGTTGTTGTTGTTGTTGTGACCTTATTTATTTAGCAGAAAAGCTAAGTAAAGAGAAAATTACATTTGCTTGCTGATTGAAAGATTTATGTTTCCAACTTGATGTGAGCTGTTCATAATACTCAATGCTCCTTGTATTTGTTATAAGCTGCCCCTTTCCTTGGCAATCTCTTTAATCTCTAATCCAGTCTATGACCATCACCCTCAGCTGTTGACCTCGACTCTTCCAGCTTTCTCTTGGTCTTTCTCTATGGTATTTAGTGTCACCATATTTCTTTTAAAAATTATTTTAACTAAAACCCTTCCATTCTCCTTGCATTGCTATACTTCAGTTCTTCATAATTTTGCTTGGAGATTGCTACAGTCTCACAGTTACTTCCTTGCCTTTGGATTCCTTCCACACTAGTAGCACCCAACACACATCTCCATACTGGGATCAACACATCTGTCTTCTAAAACTCATAGACATCAATGGTCGCTTAACATGTTTCAGTGGTTCACCAGGAGCCTTTGAGATAAAGCTCAGTTTCTTTAGTATGTCCAACAAGGTCTGTCACAAAGCCTCAACCATTTCTCTCACAACATCTCCACTACTTCACTGGTTTTCACCACACTTTACTCACATATAATTGCTGCCTCGAGAATACGCAAGTATACTATCATACTTCTGTGCTAGTCCACCCACTAATTTCTGCTTTCCCAGAATGCCTGTTTCTCCTCTCCTTTGTGGAGAGGAGAACCCTGCTTCAAGGTTGCCTTCCTAAGTCACCCTCATTGTACTTTCTTTAATTGTATAGTTCATCTGCTATTCTGGGAGCTCCCAATCACACAGATTTTATCTTACTCATGTCTGTACGTTCAGTAACTGTACATGGAAATCCCTTACCACATATTCAAGGAATTTACAAGTGACTACTCCCAGGAAATTTTCTCTCAACAATTCCTTTTTCTTTGTCCTAAACATTACTCTTTTGACAAACTCTTAGACACTTTATAACAGTGATCATTAATGGTTCTATATGTCAAACAGAGTCAAGTAACAACATGTCTGTCTTGGAGTTGTTGTTTTTGGTAAGAGGGGATTATATATTTCCTTTTTTTTTTGGCCAAATGAGACAAAATAATGACAAGAGAGACAGTAGAAGTTTAAGTATGATGAATCAGTTGTATAATCATCCAAGAGATTCTTAATCAAAAGATAGCCATAGAGTGGGTAAAACCAACATGTTTAAACAAATCTAGTTTACAGTGTTGGATAGAACAACAGGAAAAAGTCATTGAGCCACAACTAAATTAAATGTACACACCCTGAATTCTGACCATCAAAAAACACTGGATTGCTTTCAGATCAGGATATGGGGCTAGAAGGAAAGCAGCTGACTATAAGATGACCCTAAGTCTTGAAGCTGGTGGAAAGTTTTTCTTAATAACTTTAAGGCCTTGAAGTATAAGTTTAATATTATTTTACTATCAGCATATAATAAACAAAGAAAAAATGTGTCATTAGTTAAAAATTCAACGATGTTGGTGGGAACCAAAGGAAGAGAAGGAAATATATAGCTGAACTATTATTAGGATGTTTAATTAACTTTATACTTTTGGACCACTCATATAAATAAATACTCTTTTCATCATATACATATTGTATACATTTGACATGCCAACTCCTGAGATTGAGAAAAACTAGGAACTTGACATATTGTTTTTCATAAGAACTCTCCTACCTACATAAAAAGAAAAGCTCTAATATTGCTGGGCCAAAATTTATCTTTTTTTTTCCTTTTGTGGTACTGTAGATTGAACTCAGGGACATTCTACCTCTGAGTTACACTTCCAGCCCTATTTTATTTTTTAGTTTGAAACAGGGTCTCACTAAGTTGCAGAAGGCCTCACTAAGTTGCTTAGGCTGGCCACAAACCTGCAATCCTCCTGTCTCAGCCTCCCAAATACTGGGATTACAAGCATGTGCCACCACACCTGCTAAAAAAAAAAAAAAAAAAAAAAAAAATTAATGTAATGAAATGTTCAAAGCCAGTATTATTTAAATGTAAACCCAGATTTTTCTATGATGTTGTTCTGTTTTTTTCACTCGTTTTTACACTGGCTCTTGAATACTGATAAAGCATAACTTCCAAGTAGCCAAGATAATCTAGCTTATTAATTCAATGATTCAAGGCCCTTTCTTATGCCTTAACTGTGCCCTACAATTAAAGTTTTTATTCACACCTTCCCTTTGGTTTTTATTTGTGGTACTGGTATTGAATCCAGGGACATTTTTCCTCAATGCTACACCCCTAGCCTTTTTGATTTTTTGTTTTGAAATAAGGTTTCACTAAGTTTCTGAGGCTGGCCATGAATCTGTAATTCTGTGTCCCCGCACCCAGCTTTATTCACCCCCTTTACTAGATACTGGCACTGAAAGCTATCAAATTTAAAACAGTAGACTTAATTAATACACATTTCATTTATATTCTTTGATTTTTGTGCTAATCTTGCCCTTGTTTTTTTTAAAGTCATTTGCCTTTCTCAATAGAATTTTCCTCTCAGAAGCCCAAGTTATAGGATATTATTATTATCTTGGTATTATTTTAGTGCTTAAAAATATCTCATGAGTAGCAGATGCTTTTATTACAGAATAGCTAAAGAGACCTAAACAAAGTCTAAAATAAAGAGAGTTAAATAGAATGTATATTTCTTATCACATACTGTGTTGTATATTAATATAAAAGAGAAGTACATTTATTTGCATAAATAAAGCTGGGCTTTGCAGTTTTGCAAAACAAATATGGTATAAGAATGACTTAGAGACACTCTAAGTCGTAAAAGCTTTGTAAATTTCTGCATATTTTATTTTATTTTATTTTTTTGCAATAGTAGGGATGGAACCCAGGGGCATTCTACCTCCAAGCTACACCCCTAGTCCTGTTTTTTATTCTTTTTTTTGAAACAGGGTCTCACTAAGTTGCAGAAGGCCTCACTAAGTAGCTGAGGCTGTCCGCGAACCCCAATCCTCCTTTCTCAGTCTCCCAAGTACTAGGATTACAAGCATATGCCACCACGCCTGGCTAATTTCTGTATATTTTAAAGAGAGCAATAGAGTTATTTTTATTATTTTTTTCTTTTCTAGTCTCATTTTGAGTTTTTCACCCATCCCTACATAATGCGATAGCTCACAGATCTGTGGATACTGAAACAATGAATTCTCCAAATTAGTCATAGTTCAGGAATACTGATGGCTTTACTAGTTTCATTAAAAGACATTAGATTACTTTTGAATGAAACTGATCTTCTAATGCAAATTAACTTCCAAGTCTTAGACTGTTCATTATTACACATTTATAGAAATATGTGTAACCACCAAAAGATGTTTTAATACTTCAAATAAATGTAATGAATCTCTTCAAATGTCAACCCATTTGAATTAATGTTTCAAATAACTTTATAGATAAGAGACTTTTGTTAATTTATTGCAGGTATGATAGGAAGTATTCCAGATATAGTAAGTGTGGTTTTCCCAAGGTAACGAGCAATCCCAGTTTCAGTATGGTGTAAAAAAACAAGGTTATCTTCTTACATGCATGATGCAGCCATCACAGCTTGGCTGAAGCCCCTTCTCACATTACTGTTTTCACCTGGAAGTGGCCCATTTTCTCATGGCCATGCTTCCTTGGCCAAAGCATGCCATATGGACACACCTAACATCAGTCAGATGGGAAGCACAATTCTACCACATGCCTGGAAAGAGAAAAGACCGGAATATTTCTGACGAGCTCTAATAAATTTCCATACTAATAAATGATAAGCAGTCCTTGATCTTCAGGCTCTAGACTTGAAGTGTGATATACCTATGAACAGGTGCAGTCTTGCTAATGTGCAGGCAGACTACCTGCAAAGTGATGGTAGCATCTTCTGCCTTTTATATCCTTTGACTCCCATCTGCACTGAGTCTTTCCAGATCTCTAAATATTTACCATTTCCAGAGTGTCTGTGACCCTTTTGGTCGCAGCTTCTCTGGTGCTATGGAATGCTAGGATTTACTCTCCCTCCTCCTGGTCATTTAGGGAGTTCTGCCCAAAAATGGTTTGGAGAAGTGAAAGGAGTCTCCGCAAGGCAATTTCCACAAAATTCAGAGAGTAAGCGTCAGGTGTTCATACTTTCCCATCTCTAAGAACCACTCATGTATAGTAGAGAAATGGAGAAAAAGGTAATTGATTGCAAGTGTAATCCCAGACTCCCTTTACCGGTAGACAAAGTAAAAGGGCCAGGCTTGGGGAAAATGCCACAAAGCAATGGTGATATATATTATATCTTGGAAATGCAGTCTTGGATAGCATTTATATTCACTGATGCTCTGACCTTTGCTTTGCATTTAACTTTAAAAATTAACAAGCTAAAACTCAAAATTGCAGAGATTAATGAGACACTTAAAAGTTTAAAAATTTTAAGCCAATATTTTAAGGTCCTGTGGATTATAATTTAAATCAGCAAATCTAATTTGTGCTCTTGGGAGCAATAATTCTAGGAAATGCTATGTGTGAGGTTGGAAAGATTAAGTTTTCTGGATCAAATGAATTGCTATACAATGTATCCCTGTCTTAGAGATTTAGGTCAACATTAGCATTAAGGGTTCATAAAAGTTCTAAAGAGTCATGTTTGAAAAAAAAAAAAAAAGTCATGTTTGATTTTCTTCAATCTAGTGTTTTTCCAAGCTAATTTGACCATGAGGGAGAGAGAGAGAGAAAATCACTTTTCAATAACACAAACACACTTTGGTAAATTCTAGTTTACTTACCCCTGGTATGTTATATTAGCAATTTTTAGTGTGATAATATTGTAGTTCATATAATAGTTTAGAACATAAGACTAAGAATTTTAAAGAACTTTTGTACATAGCTTTACTATTTGGTAATTTGTCTTTATTCTCTAGATAAAAGGTATTAATTTTAAACACCAACCCAAATAACATTTTAAATAGAGAATCCAATCATATTTCATACTACTCAGGCATATAATTTGTGATACACCACAAGGAGATTGTCTATATTCTTTAGAACTCAAAAGTGATTTGCCCTATTTTACCTATTTTGTTGGAAACTCTTAAACTGTCATTCCATTTTACAATACACACATTATTAATTTATTAGAATGGCTTGTCATTTCTTTATGAAGAAAGACCTTTCTCTCCTTGTGAAGAGAAAGGTCATCATTTAACTTCAACATCTATTTCTTGACTTTCTTTTGTCCTTAAAATTTTATTTTTTATTTTTTTGAGGTACTAGGGATTGAACTCAGGGGCATTCTACCTCCAAGCTATACCCCCAGCCCTATTTTTTATTCTTATTTTGAAACCGAGTCTCACTAAGTTGCAGAGTGTCTCACTAGGTAGCTGAGGCTGGGTGCAAACCCGGATCCTCCAGTCTCAGCCTCCCGAATGCTGGGATTACAAGCGTGCGCCACCACGCCCGGCTGTCCTTAAAATTTTAAAGCTTGCAAACTGATAAGAAATTGTTGGCTATTAAAAGATTATCTTCCAAATTCTGAACTGTAGGAATTTTCCTGTGCAAAAGAAGGCTAATAGGTTAATAACAATATATAGACCTTTTTCTTTAGAATATATGTTACATTCAACAAGTGCAATGACCACTTGAAATGAACCAACTGTTCCATGCATTTTTATGCTACCAACAACTCCATTCAAAGAAGATACTAGATATGAGGTTTGCTAGTAGATGTTACGGTGGTTTAGGTGACAGAGCATGGGCATCCTTACCCACTCTGGAAAGATTATTATGCTCTTGATTCATTAGCAATTTCAGTTCTTTCCCTGCTATTTTAAAATAGGAGATAAGTCACTACTCAAAACATGATTTGTGAAATATACTTTCTATACCATAGAAAGATAAATCATTCAATCAAAATTGTGGGTAGCATAAATTCTTAGTATACTTTACTTCCACTGATTAATTTTTGTTTATATTTTTCATGGGGTTATATAGTTCAGCAAGTGTAATGATGTCAGTCGTACCTCTAAAACTTCATTGGAGGAGGATCTGAATATCTCTTGGAAACACTGCAGGGTGCTCTGCAACTTTTTGAAGAGTTACGTGGCAATACTCTATGTCTTGTTTGCTAAATTATGGAGTCAATTACATCCACATTCATTGTCTCTCTTTCCTTCCCTCACTCTCTCCCTCCATCTCTCTCTTTGATACTGGGGATTGAACTCAGGGGCACATATCATGAGCTACATATCAACCCTTAGTTTATTTTTTTTATTAATTATGAGGCAGGGTCTCACTATATTGCTTGGGCTAGCCTTGAACTTTTGATCCTCCCAACTGCCTAGCATCTAAAACATTTAGAATGCTAACAAATATCCTATATAACTATTTGCTAAATATCAGAGCATAAATCTAAGTTACTTTGATTTACGCTATTACAATCTCCCCTCTAAAATGACATGAGAGAAGTGTTCAACTTAATGAGGCAGAGGGTCCTGGTGTGAAAGTTACATTATATTTTTCATTGCACAGGGTAAATTATTGCTTCAGTTTCCTATATGGCACCCCGGTGGCCTCAGAGACACACTGTAGCTTCCAGAAATGCCTGCTTTTGTCATAGGCAATAACTTACTCCCTGAGAGTATGCTTTCTGAGAATTGCCCATAACATTTCTTAAGTGGGCAGAATTTCTTGAAGGTCATTCACAGTTAATAACTAAATTTGACTTTTTTTAACTTAGAAACATTGAAGTGGTAAGTCTGAAAAATGAAAAACTGATGAACATTTTCTTTCTGTTTATAACATTTAGAAAACAAGAACAAATTCTGGGTAAGACATTAAATTATAGCCAGGTACATTTGTGCATGCCTATAATCCCAGTACTTAGGAGGCTGAGACAGTAGGTGTGTAGATTTGAGGCCAGACTCAGCAATTTAGTGAGACACTGTTTCAAAACTAAAAAACTAAAATCAGACAGGTTGTATACTTTAGGGGTAGAATGCCTTTTAGTTCACTCCCCAGTACCACAAAAGGAAGAGAGAGAAAATAGAAGAGAAGAGAAGAAGGAAGGAAGGAGGGAAGGAAGGAAGGAAGGAAGGGAGGGAGGGAGGAAGGGAGGGAGGGAAGAGGAATGGAAAGGAAAGGATAAGAAAAGATTTATAAGACAAAAAATTTTAGCCTTTCTCCTCTGTTGTTGCAAACTTCTTAATTACTATTATTATTTATTTTGGTACTAGGTATTGAACCCAGGGGCATTCTACCTCTGAGCTACACTTCCAGCCCTTTTTATTTTTATTATGAAACTGTCTAACTAAGTTGCTGAGGTTCTTGCTAAGTTGTTGGGGCTAACCTTGAACCTGTGATCCTCCTGTCTCAGCCTCCCAAGTACTGGGATTTTTCCTGTCTCAGCCTCCAAACGAATGAGATTATAGGTCTCAGCCACCATGCCCAATGCAAATTTTTAATTTTTTTTTTCCAATGCAACTTTTAAAAATATATAATTATGGGTCTTTTGCAGAATGGTCTTTGAAGACTTACAGTTATAATAATTAAATATACTGTTCTATGCTTGTAAATGGGAATCTTAATCCTATTTTGAACTTCAGCTGTACAGAATCAAAGGTCCATGTGTGAGTTTTTAAAATAAACTTTAATTTCTCATAAGGTAATACGAAAATTTAATTAAAACAAAACAAACAATAATACCCTCACCAATCAGTGTTGCAATATTGTGGTAAATTTTAAAGCTGGACAATTTTTAAGGCAGCAACAT
Source organism: Graphiurus murinus (assembly GCA_004027655.1). Taxonomy (NCBI): domain Eukaryota; kingdom Metazoa; phylum Chordata; class Mammalia; order Rodentia; family Gliridae; genus Graphiurus; species Graphiurus murinus. The sequence continues at coordinate 5,630 of PVLC010024409.1, read as the reverse complement.
TTCTCCAGGCTTCTTGCCAAGCCATTACCAGTAATCTGATGACAAGGGATGAAGTGAATGGAAGTGCTGCTGCCTGGCTTAGTTAGATATGGACTTGCTACAAGAGAAGCCAGCACATTTCTTAAGCAAACCACCAAAATTGCAACTTAGAAACACACGTGCATACGTACACGCACACTATATTTTACGAATCCAGGAATATACACATTAAAATACAACTCTGCTCAAAGGAATCACAGAAGTAGGAGGCACAGCTGGTGTTGGCTGAATCCTTTCTATATCTTGAGTGGTTTTCATAGACAGCAACATTTTCTGTGATGGCTACAGTGGAAGCCATTCAATTATTCATATCTACACAAGATTTAGCATCACTCTTATGTAGCCCAATTCTGGTGACTGTTCAACGTCATTCATCCATCAATGAGTGATTTGGGTTGCTATTGTCTATGGTTTATTTCAATGATTTAAATAAACATTTTATGGAGTGACAAATTTGTGTGTCATCCTTGCGAATCTTCTCCATAGTGTTCCAATTTTAGTATATGTGCTGCCAAAGCAAGCATTTAAATAAACATCTTTTCTCCCCATAATGTTAAAAAATAATTTATACAATAATACAGCAATATAAGAAAGTAATCAAATCAGACTTTTTTTGTAATAGGGATTGAATCCAGGGGTATTCTACCTTTGAGCCACACCCATGGCACTTTTTATTTTTTGTATTTTGAAACAGTGTCTCACCAAGTTGCTGCTGTCCTCACTAAGTTGCTGAGGCTGGCTTTGAACCTACAATCCACCTGCCTCAGCCTCCCAAGTCCTAGGATTATAGGTATAAAGGATTGGATGCTAGTCCCAAATCAGGCATTTTTATATAAGGAAGATGTTTGAGTTTTTAAGTTCTTTAAAAGGGGAAAATACTAAGTAAATAACTATGGGCATTTGCATATATAAGCTTTGGCCACTGGAGGGCTCTCATTTTTTTTTTTAACTAATTCTTTAGACATCTACTTGATATAGCTGCAACTTAAATACCACAAATTTAAATCTTGACATTATAAAATCTTTCTTGTCTCCTAGATCATAAGATAGTATATATTTTCAAAATACAAAAGAAAAGAAAATTGAGTTGAATCTACTATGTTCTTTATAACAAAAATGTTTCACAAGAAAAAATATTAGCAATATGCCTACTTTTTATAATCATTTCATAACTAAGACCAATGTCAAAATTACATGACTACCTGTGTGTTAGAGTAAGAAATTCCTAAAGCTCGAAGTCAGACTGGATGTTCAAAATCTTAAATAATCTGCACAGTGTCAAATCCCTATCTTTGAGGAGGGTACTCTCTAACACAAAGACATACACCCATGGTAATTATTTAATTCTGCTGCAGTAAATGATAGATGGAGTTTGAAAGTGTCCCGAGAAGATAAGATATTCTGAAGAAAATTATGCCTCTGTGGAATTGAACAGATGAGTAGGTGTGACGTATACAACGAAAGATGGAAAGAACATTTAAGATTTGAAGGTCTGGTATGATCAAAGATATGAAATTGCATGGTATATAGATGGTAGCCAATAATTTGGTGTTATTATAGGGTGAAGTATGAGACTAAAGTGAAAGAAGATAAATTTGAAGGGGTAAATAGATGATCACACATGGAAGATCTTTTATATTATTGCAAAGGATTTGCTTTGCATTTCTTACAGGACTTGATGCTTCTAAAAGTAAGCAAAGCAAATACATAATCAGTATCTACTCACAGGAGGGTCTGGATCCAAAGTTCAAAAATGCCTCCCATCTACATCAAGTTCTCTGAATTCTTATGTCTTTACATTTATGTCTTTGTTTCATGCAGCATAAAAAATATTTTTCTCCAAATTTCCAGGAAGATGCACCATTTTATACAATAGCTTCTCATTCCCAACACATTGTTGGTGTCTTTAGAGTTCCTTTTGATTATAAATCCCCTCTGATTGAGAACCATAGCTGTAGGGAGCAAAAATTATTTAAAATAAGTCATGAGAAGCCAATTTTAGATAAACTGATCACTCTGAATGATTACTTTAAAGAAGGCAAAAATGGAGGCAGAAGAGAGATAATACTGTAATAGTTTGCTCATAAATATATTTAATGGATTCTATAGTATCTAGTTAGATTTAGTAATATTTGACTACTCATAATTTTTTAAATTTATATTCTGAACAAATCTATTTGATACAGCTGAATATTCTCCAGCCTAGAGCCAAAATGGACATTCTAAGCAAGCAAAAGTTATAGAAAAATAGACTATATTTTATAATTTTTATGTAGTTTCAAGCCCTTCTACTTACAAATACCTTCTAGGAAAGATGAAGGAAATGTGTGTTACTGTAAACAGCACGTATGACATAGGGGTATTGTTCCTGAAGGGTCCCTCCTATTTCTTTCCATGACCCCTAAACATTTTGTGTCAGTCTTCCATAAACACTCAAAGTTCTTGATTTTCCTAGACATTTTATTTCTTTTGTGCATTTCACAATCCACCTTAGCCAACATCAGTAGATCAGACAATACAGAGTTGATAGGTCTACTAGAAGAAAAGCAAAAAATGGAACATTCTGACACTCAATGAGGAAGACTTTTTCCCAGGTAGCTCTGTTTAATAGTGAAATGCAATACAAATTACACGAGCGCTTGATTTAGAAGTGGCTATGACTCCAAATCCCTTTGATTTGAATCTTATATTGCTAGGACACCAATTAAGGAGAATTCAGAAGGTTTCCTCAATCCTCAATGAAGCTACCCTAACATTACGCTCTCCTGACAAATTCAATTCCAATTTTAAATCTTATGAAAAAGAATTGTGCCACGTCCTGCTTGTTTTATAAGTTACTGTGTTGGTATTCAGGTATACTGGAGACAGGTTTATATGCCCAACCCTATAAAAAATACACAGCCTAAACTATGATGACCTGGTTTTCTTATCACACTCAGGAGTGGCCTTAATAAGCAGACATATCTGTTACTGCTTCCAGGAAGAAAGACTTCCCATTAACAATGCTAAAATAATAAAAGACATATCCTTTAGTATTAAAATATGGAACACTAAATACTCTTAACAGATTTGTTCATCTACTCAAAATAGTCCATGCTCTAAAACACTCATGAGTACATCCTTCTGCTTGAATATTCAGCTGTTTGATAAAAGTCTTTCTTAGGTGCTTTTATGGATTCCAGCAGTATATAGATGAGAACTATCCATGAAAATTTAAAGCCCAAATTATTCCTTCTGTCCTTTGTGGAGAAAAATGTTGAGCCATTTCTGTATATTGGAGTGATCCATCTCTGCGTGAGAATAAAAATCAGGTTTCTTAATTTTTCCATCACAATTCAACTCTGCTGCCTTCTCATCTATTATTTAAACGTACAGATTGTGTTTGTTTAACCAGGTAGAATATCATCAGCAACTGTCAATAAATTTAACCTTGACAAGTTGAAGTCGATTGTGCTAAGACTATGGCCAAGACACCTCTCTAAGTGATATTGTGCATTGGATCATGACTACAAATTATTGACCCAACCCTTACCATACCTGACCCCATACATGTATAATGTCATTACTGAGTAGCCACTTAATTCTGTGCCTTTGATTTCTGTTGCACTTTACTATAACACATAGCTCTTTGGGAAAGTAAAGAATGACTTTTAACAACTGCAAACACATCATGCTAAATGCTACTCAGCATATTCGGAATAGGGAGGTATGCCACACAGCTCATAGGAATTTGTGCCAGGAAAAATGTTTCTTTCAGGATAAGCTTGTGACCTTTCTTTATTAGACAAGGAAAACTATAATATACATCAATTTCCATTTTGTTTTGAGTGCCTCAGTTCTTGGAGCTACATAAATGCTAAGTTGTTAGTAATGATCTAATGTTTATTAACTTGTATAATTATTATTTTCAAAATTAGTTTCAAATCATATCTCAGTGAAGTCCTTGTTATTTCCTCTTTCATAACACATACTTCAGGAGGACAGAATTCTTTCCCTTTCTGCTCACTCAGTCAGAATGCTCTGCTATTTCTCATCATTGAGTAGATAATAAATGTTTGTTGAGTTAACATTCTTTTGCACTGTCTTGTGCTTTAATAATTATTCCATTTTGAATATAGGATGTGAAATTTTAAACCTTCAGGAACTTCTAGCAAAATTATTGAGAATAGTTAATAAATAAAAACAGTAGCAAGTCTTAGGGACATTTTGAATCCAATTTTTTTCAATCAAAATCTTTTTTTACTTACCCACCCCCACCACACATACACATACTTTTTGCCCAGATCTCTATTTATTGTTATCAGTCAGGTCACATTCTATGTTATTGAGTTTTATTTTCTGCAAGTTTTAAGTTGGTGAGGGCTTGCATCTCAGGACTCTAGGCAGAATAGTTAAGCAATAGGACCATGCTTGAGCCCGGCGTGGTGGCGCATGCTTGTAATCCCAGCATTCGGGAGGCTGAGACCAGAGGATCCGGGTTCAAGGCCAGCCTCAGCTACCTAGTGAGGCACTCCGCAACTTAGTGAGACTCGGTTTCAAAATAAAGAATAAAAAATAGGGCTGGGGGTATAGCTCGGAGGTAGAATGCCCCTGAGTTCAATCCCCAGTACCGCCAAAAAAAAAAAAAATAGGACCATGCTTGATTATCATGTGTTCCTGTCATCCATTTGCCCTCTTCTTGGAGCCAAGGCCATTATTCAAGTATGTGAGAATTCTATAGGCCAAGGGAGATTGTGCCTGCAAGACAAGAACTGGAATGAGTCAGACCAATCATCCCTCATAAGAGCAGCTTTTTTCCCCTCACAGAAATCTTCTGGCATCTAAAGAGAATGAGACTGGAGAGATTAAGTAATTCTCCAAGATCAGAGCAAATAAGTCTAAATGGAAGTCTAAAACTCATCTCTCTCAATTTGTAATCCAGATCTCTAAGATGCTTCTTAGATATTTCTCATAAGTTCTCTGGAATAATGTATTGAGACAGAAAGAGTTTTCTCACTGTTGAGATTACCTGATAGAGCACTATCTGGGGAGTAGGGTATAGTGACTTGTCTCTCATGCCAGTAACATGGGCAGTTTGTTCTGAGATATGCGTCCTTAAAATGGAAATGTCCAAGGGGATGGAGGACAGTTGAATTTCGTGAATAATAGCACACAATTGAAAAGTAAATAGTTAAGAAAATGATGGTAGATCTACTCAGTGAAATGTGATATAGCCATTTATGTATTTGAGCTTGTTGTATGTCCTGTCATGAACTGAATCAAAGTATCTTTCTATAAACAATGTGATACTGGTTTAACTTCTTTAACTTTTTATTCTCACTTGTTAAATTTGGATCATAATGGGTTGCCATCTAGGAATATTGAGAAGATTTGATGCAATATTGACCCATGTAAAGAACTTAAAAGTTTAGCCTGGTACCAATAGTAAAATGTCTGTAAAAATGTTAGATGATTTGGATGGGTGTGATAGTGCATACCTGTAATCCCAGTACTTGGGAGGCTAAGATAGGAGGATCGCATGTTCAAAGGCAGCCTCAACAACTTAATGAATCCCTTAGTGAGACCCTGTTTCCAAATACAAAATAAAATAT
>PVLC010024408.1:0-15111 GCA_004027655.1 Graphiurus murinus | reverse complement strand
ACCCCAGTCCAATCCCTTCAGTTAAAACAACTTCTTTGCTTATCGAGGATCTCTCCTTTTCATCTGGAGACCCTCTTATGCCCCATCTTCTCCCTAGCATCCGCATATTAGGGAGAACATATGCTTCTTTACTCTTTGTGACTGCTCCTTGCCCCTCTTCATGGACACCTTTTCTCTCAATATTTTGCTTCCTCCTCATTCACATCTCTTCTCATTCTAAGTGCTCTTTCTGAGTAATCTTATCATTTTTATGTTTTAGAGACTCCTGTATGCTTAGGACTCCCAAATTATGTCTTTAGCCATGTTATGGTTTGAACTTAGAGTATTCCCATGACCTCATGTAGACAAGGCAGCCATGTTATGGGCGGGGCTTGGTTGCTGAGGAGGCATCCCTAGGGGTGTGGACTTGGAATTACATATGGTCCCTTGTCTCTTTGCTCTTTCTTTCTCTCTGCTTCTAGTTTCTGTGACGTGATAGCAGAGCCCTTGCAACTCTTCTCTCTGTTTTCCACTGCCATACCCTAAGCTCAGCAGATGCAACACAGCCTAACATGGATTGAACTCTCTGAAATCTTCAGAACTGTGAGCAAATACATCTTCTTTCCTCTAAGTTGTGGTCATCAGGCTTTTTGGGTCACAGCAGTGAGCATGCTGACTGAAACAAGCCATAACCTTCCCTGAATGTGCTCAAATATCCAAATATCTACTGCATTCTATAATTGTCTCAAAACTGGCATTTCTAGTACTAAGCCCTCAACCCTCTTCCCACACCTTCCTTTCCTGATCTCTCATTTCTAGCATCTCATCCACCTGTTTACCAGAGCTACTGTGGTGAGGTCTCTAATGTGAGCCCTTGCTGCGACTTAGACATGTCTTAAACCTGGCCAACTGGAATGGCGGGTCTGCTTCTGAGACCTGTTCACACAAGGGATTGTGAGTCTTCTTGGGATTCCTTCTAGGGAGGAATGGATGGGCAGATCAAGCAGGCTTGTAAATGCAGAGCCCAGGAAGACTGATGGTCACCTTTGATTCTGTTTTTCCCTTCCCACCAGTCTTCAGTTTATGTCAAGACTCCTCTTAGAAGTTTGAAGCTTTTTTTCTGTACCTTGGTTACTTACCTGTTACCCCCAGGTCTCTTCCCGCCTCAGTCCACTCTGCAGAGCAGGAGCACATACTTTCCTTGCCAGGTGACTCCCAGCAGGCTTGGCAATGTGGAGGGCTGCAGGGTAGGAGGAGGGAAGAAGCCAGCGGATGGCTCCCTCTCTTGCTCTGTGTCTGATGGCATCTTCCCCATGACAGCAGTTCCCTACTTGTGCCGGTCAGCCCCACCACAGTTCTAGTTCCCATCAGACCGCCCCACCTCTTCCCTTTGTCCTTCCAGCCTGGGGACAGCGAAGACTTCCTGCATCTGCTAAGCTCCATGTGGCCTTCTTGACTTCCCTTTGGCTTCTTATCAGTTTTACCACTAGATAATCAATTCATCTTGCTAACTTTCCTTTGAAAGTCCTGTTTTGACTGGATCCTAATATGCAGTCCCCTCTTACATGCACCATTACCCTCCTGGCTCCCAATTCAGAAACCTGCACCCCTCATCTCCCAGCTCACCCTCCTGCCTCCAGTCCTTCCTCTAATATATTATACTGATGTGTCTGGAATACAGTCATGTCTTGCCACTTCCCTCCTTACAACCCTTTCCAGGAGCATTAAGGAAAAAATCCTAGGTCTTGATCATGTCAGAGTAGCCACTAGCTGCGCATGCCTAGTGAGCACTTGGTATATGGACAGTCAGAATGGAGATCTGCTTCAAGTGTAAAAGACTCAGTGGGTTTTGAACATAGTATAAAAAAAGTTTTGTATCACTGATTATTTTTAATACAGACTACATGTAGGAAAGGATTTTGGATATATGGGGTCTAATAAAATGTTACTAAATTAATTTTACCTGTTTCTTCTCTTTTTAATGTGGCTATTACAAACTTTTAAATCTGGATCAAATATCTGGCTCACATTCCATTTCTTTTGAGTAGCACTCTTCTACATTACCTGACATAACATATAAGTTCCCTCTGCCCATCTTACTCTTGCTTCCCTCCCTAGCCTCACTACCTCTGTGTTTCATTTTTGACTCTGTAAATGAAAATATATAGTGTTTTACACACACACACACACACACACACACACACACACACACACAGAGTAATCCTGCAAATATAGATATATGGAGAGATTGCTAAAGGTATCTATCTATCATCTATCATCTATAATCTGTCATCTATTTATCTGCATGCATGCACGTGCAAGAGTCCTGTCCTTTCAGGCCCTAATCCAGCTGATCAGTTAGTGTCACACTCTAACCACTAGGGGTCATGCTCTTACTCACCAGGAAGAGGAAAGGAACACAGAGGGGTCTGGGACAAAAAAACAAAAAACAAACAAACAAAAACTGGAGTCCCGGTAGAGGGTGAAAATGTTGGACATCAAAAATGTTTGCTTCCTCCTGAAGGGTCTTTCTGGATATTTGCTTTAGCTTTTGATTCCTCCTCTGGGTTGTTGTCGACGCTCTTGGATCACCCACTCACCCTGGAAACTCATGAAGTTTGAGAAACCAGATCCCCACTTCCTTTCTTTCCACTTAATGCAGGGCTGCACACTCAAACACAAGGTTCTGCTCAGCTCATCAGCTTACAGCACTGTAGTACTGGCTGCTGCAGCTAGTAAAACGAGTATTTCCTGTGCCTGCAGCACTTACTTGGGGCTCATAGTGGAAGTTGGATTAAGAAATGGTTCCAGGTTTGACGTGTCTTGATCTTTATGATGCTGAGGTGCAACTGGTGCACACCTTAGTGTGTCTTGTCTCTGTGCCTTGGTCCGGGGGCAGACCTTGTCCTCTGTCCCTCTATTTTGCTCTTCCTCCCCCTTTCTCATTCACTAGTTCCTGAAAGGTACACCTCAGATGTATTTCCAGGAATGCTTTCTTGTTCCCAGGAATATTTTGCATATAAACAATTATGGATTTTTCACATCTTATTTTATGATCTATTAATATGCTTTTCCCCTCATTGGACCATGAGCATCTTACTAGTAGTGAGCATATTTCATTCATCTTTGATTCCAATGCCTAGCCATAGTATATGACTAGTTACTATCAAGAGAATAAATGAATGGGTGGATGGATAAATGGGTGAATGACAAATGCTTTTCTGGGGCTCCCCATAGTACCTGATATAATATCTTACACATATTTGGGGATCAATGATGCTGTTTGATTAATGAAAATTGAGTTCCAAGATATGCTCATTAGACTAAGCTACAGAGCCAAAATGAAAACCAGATTGTTGGTCTTGCTGCCAGTATTTTTGTATGTCAGGAATATCCCCATATTTGGATTAAGTTTGGGGCCAGCTTAGAGGTAGACCCAGACAAATATGGAAGATCCAGATTGATAGGGTGAGTAGCTGCCAGGGCTCCAGCAGGACAAACAGCTTCTTAGCCAAGAAATTTCTCTTATTGATTTCCAAATTTCTTAATTAACAATTAAATTCACTACTATTATCTTTATCTTGACTTTAATACAAGTGTACCTAAAAGTACCCTGAATTGAGAAGTAAGAAGCCCCCATTATTGTTAAGGTATGACAATTATTTGCTAGGTTTTCTTGAGCAAGTCATTAACTCTCTGAGTCTACTTATTCACCTGAAAACTAAGAGTAATAATACCTTTCTACCTATTTCACCAGATTGTGGAGAAAATCAAATAGGATGAAGTATGTTAAGAGCTTTGTGCACTCTAAATTATTATACAAATGGGGGGCATTATAATTATAGCTCACATTGTTTCTTAATTCCCTAGGTAATTTAGAAGGAAGTAGTGGAGTGAGATTATAATTTCATGGAAACATTTGCAAATTCAATTATGTCTTATCTTTCAGGCTACCTGTTCAAATAATTCTTTAACCCACATTAACCTTAAAAGTTATTTTTATTCAGTGAAGTTTCAAAATACTTCAGTTATAAACAAATCTCTCCCTACATAGAGCCCAATCTATTTTTCTGTCATTTGAGCAATCTCAATTGAATGCCTTGAAATATTAATTCTGTTTTGGTTTAATAAATAAGACCTTGGTCCATAGAGAAACTGAAGCTGCAATAGGAAATGCATCTGCTGACACATAGACTTGTATGTGCCTCGGCATACATGGTGTGTGTGTGTGTGTGTGTGTGTGTGTGTGTGTGTGTGTGAGTCAGCACCTCCTTGGGACCTGCATTTCTTCATATCTATGTCAATATTATCTTTTTCCATTGATACTATATTTAACCAAGCATTAAGGATGTTATTTGGATTCTATCTTGTAGTAGACTGAATAATGGCCCCCAAAGATATCAGGTGCTAATCCCTGGAACCTAGTAATGTCCTGTTATATGGAACAAAAGTCTTTACAAGTATGATTAAGAATTTTGAGATGGGGAGATTATTGTAGATTACCTAGGAAGGCCCCAAATGTAATTATAAGTGTCATTGTAAAAGAGAGGCAGAGGCAGATTTGATACCTAGAAGATAAGACAAGGTGACCACAGAGGCAGATAGAGTGGTGTAGCCCCAAGCCAAGGAATGCAGACAGCCACTAGAAACCAGAAGCAGCACAGAAAGTATCCTGTCAGTGAGTCTTCAGAGAGAGTTAGTCCTGAACCTTTATTTCAGCCCAGTGAAACTGATTTCAGATTTTTATCCCCTAGAACTGGATAAATTCCTGTTATTTTATGCCACAAAGTTTGTGGGGATTTGATATCGTGGTATTAGGGAACTACCACTGACTTTTCATGTGACTGAGAGAGAAAAACCCTTTGTTATAAGAATTAGCTCTGAGATCCCAGACTTTTCTTCACACACTTAATAAAAATGTGTCATCAAGCCCCATTAGGTGCCTTGGATGGTGGTAAGTGCAATACCAAACAAGAGATGCTCCTCCTTTGGAGGGGCTTGACATCTAGCTGAATAATTAAAGCAAGGAGGGTTAAACATTTGGCACACAATTCAGGGCAGTGCTTAATCAAGGAAGGCTGCTCAGCATAGACTTCTTGATAATGGAATAAATGAGCAAAATCAGGGTCAAGGCGGGCCAGAGGCTAGGAGTCAGCAAACCCTTGGGTGAACAGCATATAATGGGAGAAAGTTGAAACAAGTTCAGTGGTTTGGAAATTTTCTTTGCAGGAAAAACCAAGCAGTGGAATGCCGCCTTGGTATCAGAGGGAGCAGGGAGGCCTGGCATGGAGGAGTGAAATGGAGTCCACGTGCAAGGAGGGGACATTGGGTTTGAGGGGCAAGTTGTACACTCTAGTTTACCTATCAGTCTACTTTATTCTAATAAGTATTATAAGACATTAGACTGTTTTTATTTTAAATGTTTGGGACAATTGTGATCCTTCTTAGGATGATGAGAAGAACTTTGAGAAGATAAAACTCCTCTCAATATTTGCAATTAGATGTGATCAATAGATTCTTAGATCACACAAGCTTGTTACTTATAATAAGAATGTTCAGTGTTTAGTATTCAAATTATAATAAAGCCCCATTTCATGGACCACTGGAAGCTCATTTTCCTGTGGATACACCTCTTGAGTGGTTTCTGAGCACTCTGGAAGTGTTGCCTGTGGAACCCTAGCTTTCTGGAGCTCCAGGAATCCTCCAGTCCAACCTGCATGTGACTTTCCAGGCTGCTCTGAACAGGGACTCTGGTGACTCCCTTCAGGTCTCATGGTCTGGCCAAGACCAGACTGCAATGGGAATGACCTGATATCCAGCATGGAGAGTAATAAACACTGTTTCTAGAGGTCACACACACAGAGACCCAGTCTCAGATCAAGGAGATGTTAAAGGAAGTTTCCATCAGGCTTCCACACAGAGAAGCTGGATCACTCTCCAACAAGAACATTCCTACGTACTTCCTACCTTGGAGTCTAGTCTCAGAAAGAGAGGTTCCTCCCCCATTCCACCCTGGGGTATCTCATTCCCACACTGGGGTGGCTGACACTGGGAATATTTTTTCTCTTTCTTTCTTTCTTTCTTTCTTTCTTTCTTTCTTTCTTTCTTTCTTTCTTTCTTTCTTTCTTTCCTTCTTTTTCCTTTTAGTGGTACATCCTCAGTCCTTTTTCCTATTCATTATTCTTGTTAAATTGCCCAGGCTGGTCTTGAACTTGTGATCATCCTGTCTAGGCTCACTGGGTTTACATGATGCACCACTGTGCCTGGCTAGAATATCTGTTTCTTTTGAGAAGGCTTAACCATCATGATTGGTTAAGCTCCATTCCCCAGAGAAGGTACTCAAAGGGTTGGTTATGTGTTTCACAGTCCTAAACACTACCTTGTGTGGGACACCAGTTGTGGAACTGGGACCTAGTCTGGGACCTGCCTGCTTCTCATGGTGTCTCTAACTTTGAGCTTAAGGTGAAGGGGTGATCAGGTCAGGTCACTCTTCCCTTCTGCTGTGGCCTTGGCTGCACAACCTCTATGGGGACACATTTGACATCAATACACACAATCAACTTCAAGAGACATCAGGAATCTTCAAGGACATCCAGTGCAACCCCCACATTTCCTAACACCCTTCCTCACCTTGGTAAGGGTGGTCTCATGAAATGGACCCTTAGTTTTTATTGGAATGCAGAAACATTTAACAATTCAAGTTGTAACGTTCTTGGTTTGATGACGATTTTACATTTTCTCCAAAATGATGTGTGCATTTTTTGCTCCATATTTATAATGAATAAATATCCCATTCCATTAATTAGTTCCAATGAAAGGAAATGTGTTATGGAAACAGAAAGCTTTCACTGGTGTTCTTCTAACTTTCAAAAATAAATTAAAAGCCTGTTTCTGCAGTACTCAATTTCATACTTATTGTATCCCAAATGTGATTTGACATTCATTCATTCATGGAACATTTTTAAATGCCTACTGTATGCCAAGCACCGCTCTAGGCATGGATGATAAGGCAGTGAGTGAAGCAAAATCCTTTTCTCAGAGTGCTTAGTTTGCTGTCTACATAAATAAGCAACCAAAACTATACCAACTGATGATACTTGCTAAGAAAGAATTTAAAAATAGAATGAACCATGAATGGTGGTGTATGCCTGAAATTCCAGTACTTGGGAGGCTGAGACAGGAGGTTTGAGACCAACCTCAGCTACTTAGCAAGACCCTCAGCAATCTAGGGAGACCTTGTTTCAAAATTAAAAAAAAAAAAATACAAAGACTGGAGATAGAATTCCCCTTGGTTCAATCCCCAATACAAAGAGAAAAGAAAATAGAGTGAAAAGATGGAGAGTTACAGTAAGGTGGAAAGGGAAGGTTTTTCTGATAAGGACGTATTAAAGCAGAGTCCTGAATCAAAGGAAGGGATATGATAGAGACTGCTAACTATCCTTCAGTATCCTTTATCTTCTTATTGCTGTTACTGATAGAACCACTAGAGTTTTTTTTAAGCAAGTAGATGACAGCTTTGGAAAATTTCCCAGCTGGCCTTGTAGCTCCATGTGTCACACACTAAGTTTGAACCAATTGGTTATGAACGAAAATGATGTGTTCAACTTCTAGGTCTTCTTAAAGACATTTGTCTTTTTCCTGTTAACTGGGAAACAACCTTGCAGACCACACACTGAGGGTAGCAGAGCTGGCTGCTATCTTTGTACTTTCATGTAATAAATAAAATACAATTCTCATATTAAAACACTGAGTTTTGTAACAGTAGCTTAGCTAATTCAGAGAATGAGTGGTTATTTAGGAAGCATCTTGCTAAGCAGAAAGAATAGCACCTGGCAAGGCTTGCATGAAAAGTCAAGGAATAGCAAGGAAGTCAGGGAGGTTGGAGTGCAGTAACAGTAGACAAGCTTAGAAACACAGTGGAGTCAGTCAGGGAAGGCCTTGGAGCCTCCTGTAGGGCTTGGGGTTTTAATCTTATGAGGTATGAATGCACCGTTTGAGGAAAGAAGCGATGTTATGAGATTTCTCTGTTTTGAAGACCACCCTGGCTGTTGTGTTGATAATGCAACAGAGAGGCAAAGGTGGGGAAGCATAAAGTCAACTTTGAAGTTTATAATAACCAGGCAAGATATTATGGCTGCTTGGACTAGGGCAGAAATGGTGGCGGTGCTAAGAAGTGTATTATTATTCTAATGTGTATTTTTGTGTGTGTACAGTGGTACCAGTTATTGAACTTGGGACATTCTATCTCTGAGCTACAACCTCAGCCCTTTTAATTTTTTGTTTTGAAACAGGGTCTAAATAGATTGTTCATAGTCTCACTACATTGCTGAGGCTGTCTTGAGGAACCTGTGTCCTCCTGTCTCAACCTTCCAAGTACTTGGATTACAGGTGTGTGCCACCACACCTGGCCTAAATGTACTTTTAAAGTAGTCATTCCAAAAAGTGCTGATATATTGTGAATGAGAGAAAGAAATAATTAAGGGCAATGAGACTAGAAAGAAAGGGGATTGATATGGGAATTAAAAAATCATCTGCAGGCTTCTGGAGGTTGGGTAGGAAGTTGGACTTACATTTTCTTTGCTCCTAAGCTCTATATGACCATCTCTGTGCATGATTGTAATTAATTTGATCTCAGCCTCCATCCGTGACACTGTACTGAATGAACTCACTTTTCCAACTCTCCTCTATCTGATCCTTATGCATCTTTCCATGTTTTTGTTTTTGTTGTTGTTGTTGCTGCTGTTGCTTGTTTCTGAGCATGATTTTACCCCTTGGTCTTTTGGGGGAGATGTTCAGTGTCAGCAGAAGATAATGATCTCTGAGTAACACACCTCAATTATCTTCTCACTCAAAAGCACTCAGGGAAAGAGGAAATGAGAGCAGGGGTACAGAATCAATGTGGAAGACACGCATTGTAACCGGAGAAAGGATGGGAGCATGATCAAGGTCAGGGGCTAGGAGAAATCCTAAGTGTGGGACTGTGAGAGTGGAAATAGAGTTGCAGAGCAGAAAGAGCAGAGGGGAGGAAATGTTGATGACTGTGAAGCAAAGGCCACAGGGGATAGAGACAGTTCATGCTGCGCAAGAACAAGCAGAAGGACTGACCTTGTTTCTCCTTCATTCTTAAGTAGGCTCCCTGTGCATTGCTGGGGTAAATTAGTCTAGATGAAGTAGCCTCAACAGAACTGTAATATTTTCAACATCTGATTATAGAGTTAAGCCCAGTTGTTCTCAGAGGAAAATATGGAAAATGTTACCATAATTGTTGTCTAAGAACAAGACAATTCTTATTTCTTATACAAGAGACTTGATGTAGGAAACCCTTCTTAGTTTATGGGGTCAAATTATCCACAGCAGTTTCAGGTTATCTAGGGTGACTGTAAGCCGCCCTTTGGAGATGGTTTTGGCTTTTTATTTGTCAGAAGGCAGTTTCCTAAATGAGCAATCATTCCAATGGATACAGGAACAGCCTTGAAGTCATCCCAGAGACTGCAAAGCACCCTCCCGTATAATAGGCATTGAAAAACAAGACACAGGAGGAAAGACTGAAAACCAGGCAAGCAACAGAGTAGAAGCATGTCTGAGAAAGTAATGTCTTCTTAGTGACAATCCCAGATGATGATTTGCATCTAATGCTCAAATTTAACATGAACATTAAGATAACTAAGATCTCAGAATCATTTACATCACATTTCTGTTTGAACAGGCTTATCTAAGGATATAGAGGCAATATGGTCAAAATATACATTTTTTTCTTCCTAAGCTACACCCCCAGCCCTGATTTTTTTTTTTTTTTTGGAAACAGAGAATATGTCATCATCTTTGAAAATAATTTTTCTGGGATTCTAAAGTAAGGCAAAACAAAAATAAATTCATAGCTACTTTTATAAAAATAAAATAGTCAGGATCCAGGTGTGGTGGTGGCACACGCTTGTAATCCCAGTACTTGGGAGGCTGAGACAGGAGGATCCAGGTTTGTGGCCAGCCTCAGCTACTTAGTGAGGCTCTCCACAACTTAGTGAGACCCTCTTTCAAAATAAAGAATAAAAAATAGAACTGGGGGTGTAGTTTGGAGATAGAATGCCCCTGGGTTCCATCCCCAGTACTGCAAAAATAAATAAATAAATAAATAAATAAATAAATAAATAAATAAAAATAAAACAATCAGGACTGGGAATGTAGCTAGAGCGCTTGCCTAGCAAGCTCAGGGGCTGCAAATAAATAAATAAATAAATAAATAAATAAATAAATAAATAAATAAATAAATAAATAAATGTATGTCATCAAAATAAATAAGATCAAATACTCATACTGAAACTGATTTATTTTTTTACCTAATAGTTACTGATGAAGTCCTCACTAAACTCTAGACCTGGGTAGATGGAAAATTTGTTGTTAAAAATATCATCGGGTTACAAATTAATGAAGACAAAGGGGTGATATCATTTACCTTAACCAGTATTTATATGTGGAGACAAGATGACAGGATCTTTACTTATAACTATTTTAAAAGACTAAAACCTTACAGATGACTTATGTATATATAAAAAGATACTCTCCTGTGTGTGCGGAGTTGCTGTGCCTTGCTCGCCAGGCTTCCTTTCTCCCGCCACTGTACCATGGCTTTCATAACCAGGCAGTTTGTGCTCTGGGTGTCCTCCTCGTCCACCGCCTCGGCAGCGGCGAAGAAAATCATCGTCAAGTATGTGACTGTCTTCGTCAGCGGGCTGATGGGCACCTGCATTGCCCAGGTTGCTGCAGCAACTGGCCACACAGTCGTATTGGTGGACCAATCAGAGGACATCCTGGCAAAATCCAAAAAGGGAATTGACAGAAGCCTTAAGAAAATGTCAAAGAAGAAGTTTGCAGAAAACCCCAAGGCCGGCGATGCGTTTGTGGAGAAGACCCTGAGAGCAGCATCTCGACCAGCACCGATGCAGCATCTGTGGTCCACAGCATGGACCTGGTGGTGGAGGCCATCGTAGAGAATCTGAAGGTGAAGAATGAGCTCTTCCAAAGGCTGGACAAGTTTGCAGCCAAACATACACTCTTTGCCAGCAACACTTCCTCTCTGCAGATCACAAGCATAGCCAACGCTACCACCAGGCAGGACCGGTTTGCTGGCCTCCATTTCTTCAACCCAGTGCCCCTGATGAAACTCGTGGAGGTCATTAAAACACCAACGACAAGCCAGAAGACATTTGAATCTCTGAGAGACTTTAGCAAAACTTTGGGAAAGCATCCTGTTTCTTGCAAGGACACTCCTGAATTTATTGCGAACCGTCTCCTGGTGCCATACCTCGTGGAAGCAACTGGGCTGCATGAAAGAGGTGATGCATCCAAGGAGGACATTGACACTGCAATGAAGTTGGGAGCTGGGTACCCCATGGGTCCGTTTGAGCTTCTTGATTATGTTGGACTGGATACCACAAAGTTCATACAAAGAAGCTGCTGTTTCAGCCAAGCCAATCCCTGAATAAGCTGGTAGCAGAGAAGAAGCTGGGCAAGAAGATGGGAGAAGGATTTTACAAATACAACTGACCAGGCGCAGCTTCTCTGGCTTGGGGAAGAAGCCTGGCGAGCGTGCCCCCACCTGTCAGGGCCAGGCCACAGGAATGCCCTTCAGTCATCTTGCCCCTCACAACTCGGCTCCTTCAGTGGGCTTTTCTAGTGTAATGTGTCTGAAATAATTGATTCACTAGTTATAGTAGTAACAGATTCCTCCATGAAGAACTAATTCCCTTTTTTAGTTCATTCGTTTCTATGTATTTTCTAAGAAGCTTTATACCCTTGGTGCCTTGGAGCAAATGTTTCTTTTGAACCTTGCCATTTTTGTATGCATTGCCTGGACTGCTCACTCAGGAGGAAGCTGGTCCCCACCCTGAGTGAGTGGTGGCTTCACAGTGCTATCCGGGAATCATGAGCCTGGGCACACACTGGCGTCTGTGAGGGGTGGCAGCCGAACCTGCATCTCACCTTTCTGAGAACCTGGTGCTGCTGCCTGTATCTTTGAGCCTTTCCCTGCATCCGGGCCAGTGACCTGAAATGGTATGTCTTGCCTCAACTCATCATCAAGATGCTGCTGATGAATTGGTGGGAAAATATCTGTATGTTTGCTTTGCAGAAAGAAGTCTATTTTCATGGTTACTTAGATCTGCAAATCCTAACCATTACTGGGTTTTGTTTTTTTTGTAAGAAATCAGTGCTGCAAACTGCCTATAAATTTATTCTAATAAAATGCAGTCTTTTAATCTGTGAAAATTTGAATAAAAATTAAAATGTATAATTAAAAAAATAATACCACTTCACACCCATTAGGATGGTTAAGAAAAATAAAGTGTTTAAGAGGATCTGGAGAAATTGAAACTATTGTGTACTATAGGGTAGGAACATAAAATGGTGCTTCTGATAAGAAAAGTGGCATGAGAGTTTCTAAAAAAATTACAAATAAAATTATCGTATGACCCAGTAATCCCATGTCTGGGTACATACCCTAATGAATTGAGCAAGGATTCAAACACATATTTATACACTCACGTTTGTAGCAGCATTATTAACAATATCCAGATGGTAGAAGCAACCCTGGTATCCATTAATAGAGGGATGGATATGGTGGGGTGTGGTGGCACAAACATGTAATTCCAGCCAGTACTTGGGAGGCTGAGACAGGCCAGCCTCAGCAACTTAGTGAAACTCTCAGCAACTTAGTAAGACTCTGTTTCAAAAGAAAACATTAAAAGGACTGGGGGTGTGGCTTAGAGGTAGAATGCCCATGGGTTTAAGCCCTAGTACTACACACACACACACACACACACACACACACACACACACAAACTAGAGGAATGAATACACAAAATGTCACACACACATGTATTGGACTATTATTCATCTTCAAAATGGAAGGAAATTCTGACATGTACTATAATATGGATAAACTTTAAGGACATTAAGTTAAATGACATAAACCAGTCATAAAAGGACCATTACCATATTAGTCTATTTATATGAGGCACCCAGAGTAGTCAGATTCATAGAGACAAAGTAGAATAGTGTATGCCAGGAGCTGAGGGAGGGGAGGAGAGACAAGTTTGTTGTTTAAGAGGTACAGAGTTTTGCTTTTACAAGATGGAAAGAGTTCTGGAGATAATTGGTGGTTGCACAGCAATGTACCTTAACGCCACTGAACTATACAAATATCTTGTACTTACAAATGGTTAGCAGGGTAAATTTTGTGTTATGTATATTTTATCACAATTAAGAATAATTTTTAAGTATAAAAACTAACAAACAGCTGGTCATGGTGGTGCATGCCTAAAATCCTAGTACTTGGGAGGCTGAGACAGGAGGATTGCAGGATCGAGGACAGCCTCGACCACATAGCAAGACTCTCAGAAACCTAGAGAAACCCTGTTTCAAAACAAAATATAAAAATAAAGCTGGGGGTGTAGCTCAGAGGTATATCCCTGGGTTCAATCCCCAGTAACTAACACAGACACACAGACACACAGACACACAGACACACACACACACACACACACACACACACACATATACACACATGTTTAAAAAAATTAACAAAGACAACAACAGAAAGAAATTTTATAATGCTAGGCTTTGTAAAAACAGCAGCCATGTGTTTTCTCTTCAGCTTGAGGTTTCTAATTTGGAATTTAGTTCAGAGAGTAATTCTATAATGTAATGCTTACACATTCTCTACTGTCCAAACCCGATGGCTCTGCTTGCTGCTACATTCCAAGAATTCCTGCCCTAATTAGCGTTTCATTCTAATAAGATATTCTGGCTCCTAAAGTGTTGATCCATCAGTTGTTGACATATCTTGGGATATGGCCAGGCATAACCCAGTCAACTGCAGCGGGACAGGCGGCCTCGGAGGGGCTGGTAAGAAACAGGCACTGGGGAATAGTTTCCAAGAGAAAATGCAGTTAGCAGAACACGTCCCAGGACAGGCTACTCTGTGGGTCAACATTGAGCACGGGGAGGTCCAGCTCAAGGTTGCAGAATTTGGGGCGGTAGTGACATGTGATCCAACAAGAACTTAGGTAGGCAGAATATACTAGGGACGGTTGTTCACAGTCTATACTTAGGGTAGTATCCCCAGAGGGGAGACTGGGGAGAGCATGGCAGTGGCCCAAGCCCTAGGTGACTAAGGGATTCAGTATTGGAAAGGCAACATTCTTAGCATTCAGAGTTCTAGGCTCCAGAGATTTGCACAGAGATAGTCTAGAATGTGGGGCTAATGCTTTCCCCCTTCCTGCATAAAGTCAGGATTGGCTAAAGACAGAGGAGAGCATGGCTTAAGGCCATGAGGACCATGGGCTCACCCTTTAGTCAAAGGTGACTCAGGATGAAATAAGACTCATCTATTCTGGAGAAACTGAGCTTTGGGGGTTGTTTAATTGTGAGAAGCTTCTCAAATATAGGGAGGCTATTAGCAAAGTATCTAGTTTCCTAAAGATCATAAAGCGTGTCAAAACTTTTATGGCCATAACATGAAGAATTTTTTTTTAATTATTTGAGGTAGAAGCAGTCCACATTCTGGGCTGGAAAGGAAAGTCTTAAAAAAATATACATTCTCTAGTGTAATAAAAAATGCTATGTGATCCAGCCTGACCTCATGGAGAGAAGGGTCCTGAGTTCAGAGAAGCTGTCAACCTTAGGGAGCAGATCAGAAATCAAAAGCAGACTTCTACATTTGAAATATATTACAATTTTGCATGTTATTGTCCAAGTCCAGATGGGGAGGACTCAACTTCACTGCCAGAGAGAGGGCACATCTGCAAATCAGCAAAGAAATCCTCACACTGGTCTTTAAGAGCTGTGGTGAAGTACCTGCCATTGGAGGCTATAGTCAGAGCCTCTGGAGCAGGCAGACCTGGCATTTTAGTGAGGAGGAAATAACTCCTGAAGGGGAGCGAAGTTACTTTCTCAGGGCTGCTCATCAGAGCCAAGGCAGTCCTGCCAGAATCTAACTATGAAGACGAAAAAGAATTAGAAGGCCCAGGTCCAGATGGACTGGAGCTCACAGCACCACACATCTTGGTGACCACACTGTCCTGCTCACAGCCATCTGGTCTAGGAAATCTCTACCCTAGAATTACAACTGCGGGGTCC